>NDGN011370062.1:0-11942 GCA_002564285.1 Tympanoctomys barrerae
ACAAAAAAAGGGGATACAAAGGAAGGACCATTTTGTATCTGTACATACAAAATAGTTAGGATAGACATACAGCTACTTTATCTTAATTCAATGAGAAGAAAGATTTGTACTGATGGTAGTTGGACAGGATATCATGTCTGCATCTTGTACTATGAATAACCACTAAGTTAATAACAATATGCAATATATTAATTATTGAAACTGTCTTATTAATCGGTTTTGAAACTATCTCATTGCTGTTTCTCAATAAGATTAATTTAAAAAGAAACAAAGATTACATGATATTCTACTTGGAAGAAAAGGAAAAACTCTACCAAGACACTCCTAGAATTAATAAACAAATGCAGTGCCACAGAGAGTTACAAAGTCAATATTCAAAATTCAATAGTGTTCCTCTATAGATAACAAACATACTGAGAGAGACATTAGAGAAACAATATTCTCCATAATAGCATCCAAAATATGAAATACCTAGGAATTAAACTAATTAAGGTAGTAAACAATATATACAATGAAAATTACAGTACTGTGAAAAAATAGATCAAAGAGGACTTCAGAAAATAGAAATATATTCTTAGCTCATGGATAGGATAAAACAACATTTTGAAAATGGCCATATTCTCAAAATTGTTATGCAGGTTTAATGCAATCCCTATCAAAAATAATACTAACATAACTCACAGACATAGAGAAGCCATTCCTAAAATTTATTTGGAACCAGAAAATACATAGAATAGTAAAGTCAATCCTGGGCAACAAAAGCAAGGTAGGAGGCATTACAATCCCAGACTTGAAATTATACTACAAAGCTACTGCAATAAAATCATATCAAAACAACAAACCAGAAGATCAATGGAACAGATTAGAAGATGCAGATACAACTCCAAACACACTCAGCCATCTTATCTTTGACAAAGAGGCCAAACATGTTCACTGTAAGAAAGATAGCCTGTTTACAAAAGGTGTGAAAAACTTCTCTACACATGCCAAAACTAAAACTAAACTTGGGTCTATAGCCATGCACTAAACTAAAGTCAAAATGGATTAAATACTTAAACATTAAAAGAGAAACACTAAATGTACTGGAAGAAAAAGTAGGTGGAAATCCTAAAGATATAGGAGTAGGCAAACCGTTCATGAACAGAAATCTAATTGCATGGGAAATACTTTAAAGAATCAATAACTGGACCACCTCTTATTGAGAATTTTCTGCATGTCAAAAGAAATCACAAAAAGAGTGAAAAGACAGTCCATAAATTTGGGGAAAATCTTGACCAATAATCATTCTGACAAAGGTCTTCTTTCTAGAATACATAAAGAACTAAGAGAAATTAGGGCCCCAAAATTTAAAGACTTGATTCAAAAATGGGCATCTGAAATGCATACAAACTTCTCAAAGGAAGAAAAACAAGAGGCAAATAAATACCTGAAAAAATGCTTCACATCACTGGCCCTTCAAGAAATGCAAATTAAGGCAGAATTGGCATATCATCTTACCCCAGAAAGAATGGCTATTATAAAGAAATCAACTAATAACAATTGCTGGAGAGGCTGTGGTAAAAAAAAGGAACTCTTCCCCACCACTGATGGGAATGTGGACTGGTATAACCACTATATAAATTAGTGTGGAGACTCCTCAAAAAACTAGGACTGGAAATCCCATTCAATCCAGCTGTCCTCTTTCTGGGTATTTTCCCAGAAGAATTAAAAGTATCATACCACAATGATATATGTGCACCCGTGTTTATAGCAGCACAGTTTGTCATAGTCAAATCTTGGAAGTAACCAAAATGCCCATCACCAAAAGAATAAATTAAAAACAAGTAGTATTTTTATACAATGAATTATTACTCATCTATAAAGATAAACTTAAAGCCTTCATATCTAAGTGGATGCAACTAGAAACTATAATTATAACTAGAAACTATAATTATATACATCAGACACACATGTGTAAATATCCCTAGTATAAAGACTAAGAAGGAAAAATAAAACCTGAAAGGTTTAACAGATACAGTAAAATAGATACAAGTGTAACTGAAGGATTAAACAATGAAGAGGAAAGAAAGGAGAAAAAATAGCAAAACGAAAAAAGGTAGGGGCAAAAAAAATGAAGTATATATACAGTATTGCTGAGGTGATTGTACTAACTGTTTCCATCAGTTGTTTTAAATAGCAGTTAATGTGTCGCGTTTTCACCTTGACTAACTCTTCATGCTGATATCTGTTATGTAAGCAAGTACATCAAGGACAGCAATATGTAATGCAAAAACCAGACATGAACACCTGTCATCTTGGTCGTCTAAATGTGTACCATTTCCAAGGTCATATTAATTATTACAATCCTCTTTTTAAAATAATTTTTTTAAAAGCTAATAAAAGAGAGAACAAAACATTATGGTTTCTTAAAAGCCAGTGACAATATACAATCATATGTCCAATCTTACACCAATCTTACATAACTGTATCTGTTAATCTGAGCAGCAAATTTGACAATAAACATAGATAACATATCAACCACAGTTAATCAACTATGCTTGTTTTGATAATCTGTAATATATATTGTTGCAAGTTACCTTGGTTCTGTCTTTGTTTATGATTTGTTCTTGCTTTTGTTTTTACTTTTCATGATAATATATAATGCAGAATTATGATGTGAAATTTGGGGTTCTTATTCTCTGCAGTGGAAAGCCATTCTATCATATATTCATATGTTCCAGAGTTTCCAGCCTGGAGGAGAATATTGGACAAGATATGGAAAGAAAATAACTGCCCTTTGTGTTCTAATATACCACACAGCTTTTGATCCTGTGGTATCCCTTATGGCATGAAGATTTGTTGATGGAAATATTGTATGACTTAATGCTTTTTTTCTGTGGAGATATAGAAAATACCACTGTGTGCTAAATTTCATCATGTGCCACCCCCATTCATATGTCAAAATCCTAAACCCAGATTGTGGATGTATTTGATATAGGGCCTTTAGATAGATGATTAAAACGAAAAGATATGATCAGAGTAAGCTTCAATTCAATCTGCTATGTGTTTTTATAAGAAGTGGGATTTAGAACACAGACAAAGGGAAGACCACATGGAGATACCTGGAGAAGATGTCCACTTATGACCTAAGAAAAACTCTTGAGGAGAAGCAATTCTGTGAACATCTTGATCTCGGAATTTCAGCCTCTAGAACCATAAGAGTATGAATATCTGTTGTTGAAAACCCCCAGTCTGGTACCTTGCAACATTGGAGGGAAGAAGGGTGAGAAGCAACTTTGCAGAAGACAAAAGGAGCCGCAGTATTTTCTTCTTTGGCATCAGATAAAGCTTAGACACAGAAGGTTATATTTCAAATGGTTCATCTTATAAAAATAAAGTACAAGTCAAAGGAATAGAAATAGTTTGCCAAGGGGAAAGGGATCGAAAGATTGAGAGAGTTAGGAAGCGAGAAGGGATGGGGATAAAGGAATTGGGATGTGTTATATTCCTGTACCAACTCTACACAAGGAAGGGAAACACTGTGTACTGCAAATGTGTATTAATAAAAACAGAAGATAATTGAGAGACAGATGGAGAGGCAGGAAAAGAAGGGAAAGGGTATTTAAAGAGAAATTAAAATGTGTTATCTATATGTATCAACTTCCTACAAGGAATTCAAACATTATATACTACACATATGTACTAGTATCTGAATGAAGTTCTATTTTTATTAAGTACATGGATCAAAACAGAGGAAGTTCAGCTTTGTTTGCAAGCTCTACAGCTATTCACAGTCAAGAAGCTGAGAAAGGTGGTTTGTTATATCTATATAGAAAAAAAAAAGACCTAAACACAGTAACATACAACTATGTAACTTGCTTCTCCAGGGAATTTCAATGCAATCCTACTGACAGTAAAATATGCAGTTAAAACAAAAATACTCTCTTTCTGTGGGGCTCAAGGGTTTTAGCTAAGGCTCTAAGCCAGATAATAGAATANATATATATATATATATATATATATATATATATATATATATAATGATTATTACTTGGCAGTGTGCATACTTTTGTATGCTGATATTCAGCTGAATAATTTATTTAGTCCAAGGAGCCCTCTGGGATGGCAAGAAGTACACAGATTTTTTTCTCAAATGTGGATCAAAATTGCATCAACTCTTTGGATATTCTTGTCTGATATCACAAATATTTTCAAGGCATAAAAATCTCTACAAGTCCAGATAGTAACTATAAGAGCTCCTATAAATGACAGACAAATAGTACATATTTTCCTACAAATAAACTTTTATGAAAGACGAAGCTTTGACTGTTAATTCAGCAGCAGCAGCACCTCTGTGCTACTAGACACCCTGCCCAGTGCCTCCCGAGGCAAGTGCTCTACCCCTAAATTATATCCTGGACCTTGAATTGGTCTTTTATTCTGGTGATGATAAAAACAGTATTAGGATACCACTGAGTTACAGGATGTCACAGCACAGGTTCTCATATGTCCTGAGTCCTCACTGACCTTGAAGAACTAGGGCCAAAATATTGGCCATCTTTGAAGCCCTTCTTTTTCTCTGACTTTGATCTGCAAACTTTAGTTATTAAATATCCAGAAAAGAAGCTTAATAATACTATTACTCTATTACAGAGGGAGCTGAGCTTAACATCATTATCTGTTTGAGTATCAAACACCTTACACATAACATGGAACTGGTATTTGCAAACAACCATGGATATTCTAAATTTTACATCCCTACAGAATGTGAAAAAAAAACACATTTTAACACAGAAATTTAGAAATTAAACCATATGTAATATTGTTGCAAGACAGTTTATGACTTTTTTTTCTGGTCTCTTGTGTTTTTTTATTACCTTTTTTTTTTTAAACAAACATTTACTTTAAAGAGAGGAAAGTGATCAGTGATGTAGAGTGTGCCTAAGGAGAGTCACCTAGAGAGAAAAAAAATCTCTCAGGCTTTCACAGAAAGCAAATTGGTCAAGCAATGGCCATGACTCTTCCAAATGGTTGACACTGACAAAAGATCTACAAGCCTCTCTACACGGTTTCGGGGTAAATACTGAGGAGATTTGACTGGCCTTATCAGATACAAAAGTAACGTTTTTAGTTATATAGGTCTTGCTCTAATTTGGTTTTAACAATCCAGCAGAAAAGTATAACCACCAGATATAAAAAGTAAAGCCATATTAATATGCTGAGATGTAAAAGGCTCCAGTTAACAACTTCTGACAATTGTTAGCTCTGCTTATCACTCACAAATATTATGGACTACTGAACTATATTAGGATATTTTGCTGAATTCAAGTATCTATAATATTTGAGCTGGCGTGAAGTATGAAAAGTCCTTTAAAGATTTCTCCAAATACAGCTTCTCTAACAGCAATGGAACACCCATCTATGACAAAACAAAACTAAAAAAGGGGGATATAAATGAAAGACCATTTTGTGGTGAAAAAATATATGTATATACAAAATAGACTAATATACAGCTACTTTCTCTTAGTTCAGTGAGAAGAAATATTTGTACTAATTGTTTAGACAAGAGATTAAGTCTACATCTTGTATTGTGAATAGCCACTATGAAGACAACAATATGCAATGTATTAGTTATTGTAACTGCCCTACTAACCTGTTTTGAAAATATCTCATTGCTATTTCTTTCTCATTAAAATTAATAATTTTTTAAAAACAAACAACATTAGTAGCTTAAGTAATCAATAAGGATTTTCAGCCATGAGATTTCTTATAAAAAGATTAAAGATAAGCAAAAAATAAAGGTTTAAAATATTTCAAAATAAAGTATTCCTTTCTATCACTGAATAACAAAATATCAAAAAAACTTGATACCTAAATGCAATATGCTACATATTTTTCCAAGATTTTTATAGTCTCATGAGACTACAAGAGCAAGGTTAATGAGATTCAATTATAAGTAATATTCAACATTTTCTGCAAGTTTCATGTAATTGTAAAACTTGAAGTCTGTGTCTTTGACAACTATCATCTGGAGACTACCAGGTTTAGAGATCTCCTGCAATTTGTAGCCCACAGGATGCATCACCTCATGGTAGTTGATCCCCTTTAAGCTGAGAAGAGATTCTTTTTCCAGTAGGCCTGACTGAATCTTCTATACCAAAATTTCACCTGGAAGTGACACTTACCCCTTGCCATACATTTGGCTAGATGTTAGTCACAGGTCCTGTTTTTGTTCAATGGGAGGTCATTACACAAGCATGGATCACATGTTACTGCCCACCACCACACAGGGAAGGATACTATTGTGAAGATTGTGCAAAACATACCATGTAACTCGAGGTGCTCTACTAAAGAAACAAGTGATGGTTAAGAAAAGAGGGAGCAATTCTGAAATGAAGGTAAGATACAGTTTCTATGAATTTCAAGAGATAAAGAAATGTTATATCCAGATAATAAGAAGGTGAGAGAGCAGAACTAAGGCAGAACAGTAGAGATACAGCAACAATCTTAGGAAGCACAGGAACTAAAATATATTGAATTTTTTAAATGACAAAAGTGAGAGGTACAATATTAAATAAATAACATGAAATGCTACCTATTAATAATTTAGACATGGCTTGAATGTCCCAAGACTTCATGCATTGAAAGATAATCCCACTGGGAGGAAATAAGAGAATGATAAATTAATCTAACCATACTGTTTAGAGGAGAGCCTTTGAAAGTGATTAGCATTAGGTGAAGTTGGGCTGGGGATTAAGCTCAGTGGAATAAGGGCTTTCCTGGCAAGCACAAGGTTCTGAGTTTGGTCCCTGGTACCACCAAATGAGGAATACCAAAAAAGAGATACCAAGATATGCATTCACTACCCCTTGCCCTGCGATGCCTTGCGCCACCTCTGGATTCTACAAGTGGCACAACTAGCACTAGATGCACCTCCTCAACCTCACACCTCCAGAATTGCTATCCAAAACCAACTTTTTTCCTTAGAAGCCAATTCATATTTTAGAGCAATAATTATGAACCACCTTATGTATATACCACTAATAAAATTATAAACGTACTGTAAAAATATGATAAAAACATAAGGAGATAAGATCAAAGTTGCTTTCTAAGTGTACCCCAGTAAGAATGTGGAAAATCTGAAATGGAAGACACAAACAATGATACAAAATAAGATGTAAGTTCATAAACAAACAATCAAGAAATACCTTAGTGGAAAAGATGATTGAAAACTACAATTCAGGGGCCAGAGAGATAGCTCGGTGGTCTAAGCACCTACAAAAGAAGTGAAAGGACCAGGATTTGATCCCCAGTACCACAGGCTGTGTTGGCCCAGCACCCAACCAGCCAACAAAACTGGGTGTGGTGGTGCATGCCTGTAATGCCAGTGCTGGGGAGGATGAGACAGGAGGGTCACTATGAGTCTGAGCTGCATAGTGAGACCCTGTACCAAATAAATAAATAATTTTTGAAAATTTTTCTTTAAAAAAATTAAAAATTCATTTTAAAATTTACTCCAGTCAAAGACATATTTCCACTAATTCTTCTTGAAAAAACTGCCACATACTCTGAAAATACTTATCCTCCATTCTTCCCACTTTCTGAAGGAATTCAGCAAGCCCTTTGTCATATGTTCAAGAGCGGTGATAAAAAAAAAAAATACCCTGAATGTTGCTGCCAATTGCCATCCATTGGAAAGGCAGACTTATAAAATACTACAATGTCCTCACTATGTCTAGCACCATGCAGCTTCTGGCTCTTCCCCAAAGTCAAAATGACCATGAAAATTAAACACTTGGAAATGATGCAGAAAATCAAGACAACCACAAATGCACAACTAAAAACAATCTCAACAACGATCCTTCAGCACCGCTAAACAGAGTGGAAGGTGTTCAGAGACAGAGTATGTGAAGGGAGAATAATGGCGGTAAGACCTTTACTGGAGTGATTTTTAAAAAAAATTTAAAGACACCATGTTTTCTGAATAATTTTGTATGCACATTGTTTATTATTTAAATAAAATAAATATGGAAAATACTATATATTTTAACTACAGAAACTAAAGAATAATATTTTAGAAATTCATTAGTTTGAAAAATTTAAATATATTTGATATAAGCAGATGCAGAATAGAAACTTTTACAACCTTCACAGAGAGCTAAACATGAATTTAACTGTAGCTTTATTCTACTTTTGAATTGCTTATAAATAAAATAATGCAATTGAGAATTTAACTTAGAAAGGAATAAAATAACATGAAAACACTGAAGCCTATACAGTACAATCTGGTCAGGTATCTAAATGTGGTGAATATGGGTAAATGAAGATTAAATTATGTACCTTTGAAAGTAAATATTTATTAAGTGCAGGTATTTCTCAATATGAAATCAAGAGTGATATGAAAAATAAAATATAATAAGTTCCTTATCTTACAGAAGCCAATATATGATCTAAATCATGATATTAGTATTTAAGTAAATAAACACATAAACAACTATAAAGAAGTAAGTTGTACTAGTTCTTTCCAAAACACTGCACAGGTAAGTAAATCATTACACAGAAGATCAAGCAAAACAAATAAACAACAATGACATAATAGAAGAAAATACAACACTTACTTTCAAAAAGCAATAAGGACTGGCCAAATAGCGCAGTGGATTAAAGCACCTGCAAGCAGGCTCAGGGGCTTAAGTTTCGATCCCCAGGCCTGCAGTTCTGGCCCCACCCCTGGGGCACACTGAGACAGTAATTGAGACTGGGAGTGGCAGCCTGTAATCCCAGCATTTGGGAGGCTATAAACAGGAGAATCACTCTGAGTCAGATCTAGTAGTGAGACCCTGAACACCCTGTAGATCTTTCCCTAAAAATACAGAAAACTAAAAAGGCAATGATTCTAAGTTTCCATATTTGAAATAATATTATCAAAATATATGAAATAAGTCATTTTAAAACAAATGGAAAAATAAATCTATTGAAATTATAATACTCAGAAAAAAGTCAGGCTTTATGCAACAGCTAGACATAAAAGTACACAAAATTGGGCTGGGAATAGAGCTCAGTGGCATAAATACCTATTCGACAAGTGCAAGGTCCCAAGTTCAATCCTTAGTACAAAAAAAAAAAAAAAGCACACAAAATTAATATGCATGAAACAAATATGTAAAGATTTGCAATTGCATTACATACTAATCACAAGCTACCTACAATTGTCTGTATTCAAAGTCAAACCTAAAATAAATCTTTCTAAAACTCCCAAGTATATAAAATATAAAGGTTATATGTGCTCAACATAATGTTGGCAGAATCACAGAATTGTAATTTTCTTTGTTAAAACTTGTGTGGGGCTGGGGAGATAGCTCAGTGGGTCTAAGCATCTGCCTGGAAAGCACAAGGACCCGGGTTCAATCCCCAGCACCATATGCCTCTCCAGACCCACCCCCAGGTACACCTTGCTGGCCACCGAAACCTAGCGTGGTGGCACATGCCTGTAATCTCAGTGCTGGGGAAGCTGAGACAGGAAGATCACTATGAGTCAGAGCTTCACAGAGATACTCTACATCAAATAAGTAAATAAAATAATATGTGTATTTGTGTTTCTTAGCTAAGAATTATATAGAATGCCTGCTCTGAGATTTAGTTTTGATCAAAGGATCATGTCTAATTCACTCTTCTGGTTATCTCAAAGTATCTGTATCTGTGCTGTAGTTTGGCAAATTACATGTCAAGTCCTGCAAATAATCATTTTTTAAATTACTGAAATAAAGAATGACAACATTTTTTCAATGGAAGCTTGGAAAGTGAATGAAAGATTATCTGGATTGTTACTCAGGACTACATTTCCCATATACACTTGTGTTAACGCCAAAGCTCTACCCATCTAGAAAATAAGTCTGTAAAAATTCACATAGGGAATACCCCAGCACCCTCTGGCACATATCCCTAGACATGAATATAAGTTCTTCCCTTAGAATTATGTCAAATGATGATGCACAAATTCTCCTAGAAAGGAACTTTGTCCTAATTCTTCTCACAAATATCCAAAGTTTCTTCTCTTGCAGATCTGGTTTTGCATGTTTCTCAGAGAAGATGAAGCAGTTGCTCTCTCCCTCTGGCACCACTACAACATCAACCTTTCCTGTGCTTGTTTCCACTCCCAGCCTCTGCTTCCCATTTCCCCTCCATACCACATCGTTCTGGCAGACAGTNGTAAGAAGCAGTAAGAGTGAGCATGTCCACTTCAGGTTCCCAGACACCATTCCAAAAGTAGCATGGCAAATATGTGATGCATTGCATGCATTGCAAATGGAGACTCTCCATTATATCCAAAGAGACATATTTATAGGTACAGATCATATCAATATTATTTTGGTAACTTTTCTTACTTATGCAGTCCTAATTTTTCAATATATTTAATTAGAATATTCAGATGTGTGCATGTATGCATTAATTTACAAACTTCAAACATCATAAAGGAGAAACACTACCAGAAGGATAATCATTTGAGTTTGTGTAGCATCTTTCACTTAAGTGCCAAAGAAAGGTGTCAACATAGCTTTTTCTTTGCATTCAGGCATGACATTCGGTTTCATTTGCTTTTTTTGTTGAAGATTTTTCAATTCAGAAAAATGCTCATCTTTTAGAGGAAGAAGATACTTCTCAGCCTAAATTAACATGTGAAGAAGTTATTATCCTCACTTTGCCTCTGACAGGGCTTGCTCAGAAGACACCTGGATAGGTGTCATTGTTCCTTCGTGCAAAAAGTATTGATCAGGCTTTATGCCAGTAGCTGTTCAAAGGTGCTAGAAATAGAGGAGCAAAGGCAATAGATGAAATGACTCCTCCCTCCCTCTAACAGATCATCCCTCTATAAGAAACTATGTACAATAAACAAACTATAAAGAATGTGGAATACTAACCAGTAGTCTGGAGAAAGAAACATCAACAAGCAGGTGGAAGTATCCCATGGGGCTGACTCACAAAGCATGGACCTAGGCAGCCTAATCAAGAAGGCATCCCTGGAAAAGAGCTGCAAGTTTGATCACACTTGAGTACATTGCATTATCTATGGGCAGACATGTTGGTGGTAGAAATGGGAGCAGACCGGGCTGACCAGATAGTTCAGCAGACTAAAGTACCTGCGTAGGCAGGTGCAGCGACTGGGGTTCAATCCCCAGCATGCCATTCTGGATCCACCCCTGTGGAGCACTGAAATAAGACTGAGACTGGGTGTGGTGGTGCACACATGTAATTCCAGCTTTTGGGAGGTGGAAAACAGGAGGATCACTATGAGTCGAGTCTGTGTAGTGAGACCCTGTAGACCCTGTACTAAAATACATAAAAACGATAAGAGAAGGAAAGAAAAGAAATGAGAGCGTCCACAAGAAGTAGTGCCCATGAAAATGACCACAGTTGATACAATGACATTCAGAGGTTTAAAGTGAAACAGAAATGGAACATCTGGATATAGTCATGGGGAGCAAAGTACTCACATAGCATGCTTGATGCTAGAGCAGGTAGGAATCAGCACCCCATAAAGCCAGCATCTGCAGCAGTCATGCTCTTAGGCTTCTCTTACCTGACATTCAAAGTAAAAATTGGGTTCAGAATCAGAGGTGTTGCTGAGCATGGGCTCACAGTGCCAGAGGCCCAAAGGCAGTCTTCAAAGAATTGCAAAGAAATGTAAATGTAAGAAAGCTGTAAAGAGATGAGGGCCTGGAAGGAAGCCAAGTCTCAGGGTGCCAGGTAGATAGTGCTGAGGATGTTCTTAAGTGATAACACATTTATTATTTGTTAATATTGCTGCATATTATACACATTAGGCATATGTGATAGAGAACTTCTGCTGGTTGGTTGTATACCTTTGTGCCAAAGACCAACATGATTCCTCCTCCTTCTTTTTTTTTTTTAATTGAGAAACAAATATCAAAGAAACAGTTTCACAATTGATTAATAGGACAGTTTCA
>NDGN011370070.1:0-11805 GCA_002564285.1 Tympanoctomys barrerae
AAAAAAAAAAAAAAAAAAGAATAAACAATAAAATGTATGTGTGGAACCCATCCCAGCCCTCTGCCCTGGAACACTAGCCTACCCATCCCATTGGCTGCCCTGTGGATTTCAAACTTTCATAAACAACCTATGGAACTAAGAAGCCAGTCCACAGAGTGTCTTTCAAAAAATAAATGTGCTGATTGTTATTCTCCTCCTTGACAGTTACTGGCTGCTCAGGACTCAGGTTTCTGCTGGGTCCAAAGTCATGAATCATGCTATGTCCTCAAACTTGGTCCATGCTGAGATGTGTATGTCTGTGTGTGTGTGTGTGTGTGTGTGTGTGTGTGTTTGAGCATATTATTTACCATGTGCAATCATGTGTAGGCGTGTTTTAGTCATTATAGCAAAATACCTTTGATAATTAACATATGAAGAGAAATAAAATAGTGAGCTTACAGTTTGGGTCTCCTCAGCCCATAAGCTTTTGACCCTGCTGTTTTGAGCACAGCATGGAAGGAAATGTGGTGAAGCAAAGCTGCTGACTGCATTGTCAGGAGGTGGAAGAGGCCCCGGAGTTCCACAGACTCCTGCAAAGGCTCATGCCTGATAACACTAAGGTCTCCAGGAGGCATATTCTTGGAGGCTGCACTGCCCCGAACAGCTCCACCCTGGGACAAAAGGGTAAGGGGTCCCTGGGGACTGGGGAGCTCCAGATCCAAGACCTAGCAGGGGCTGGGTTTGCCCCGGTTCAGCCATCAACTCATGGACCTAGCATTAGCCCATGATCCATCATCTCCATGGAGACCTTAGCAGCAGAACAGAGTCTGGAGCTCCAGATGGACCAGCGCCCCACTACAGCTTGAGCCTGACAGCATACTTGTGCAAACTCACACTGTGTGGCAGCTTCATGCTCTTCTCTTATCCAAAGTACAGGTCTTGTGTTCATCTGTATCTGCTATGACCCAGTCCCAAGCTGATCCCACCAACAGAACTAGGCTCAGGTACTCACGATGAGATGAAAGGTTCAGGTGGACAAGTTCCTGCTCTTGTAGTATGTGCAAGTGTCTTGGCTTTTCTACATAATTAAAGCTTTTTAAATAAAAGCCCCTTTCTCCTAAGGCTGGGGCCATCATATTCTGCCACTATTTAAGTGCAACAATCCATCCTTTGATGAGCCCAAGACCCATTGCTGTAGGCTACAGAGTCATTAGCTCAGTCAAGCAGGCATGAGGTACTCCCGCCCCCGCTGCCTGTGTCTGTCAAATGTGCAGGTCCCAGATACCCAGGATTCTCCAAGCATTAGAGATTTTCCTGGCTTCTAGGGGAGGAGGGGCAGTATGGTCCAATGCCACAGGCTTTGGACCTCCTCAGCTCTCTGCTGTCATCAGCCCTCTCCTTCTGGAGGGAGGCTGAGAAGATCCAGCAGAGGGAGTCACCAGTGTCTCTTCACCTGAGCCAGTGGACACGGGGTCAGCATGCAGAGGAGGCACAGCCCAGACCAGGGCCCAGTTGTTCACAGCCTCGGAGTGATTCAGAGGGTCAGCCACTCAGGCACACACACGGTCCTGGGATGGAGTCTCCACACTGCAGAAGCTGCAGCCCCACCTGAGTGCACAGTGCTTGCCATCCTCGTGCGTGATTTCCTTCTGCTCTTCCTGTCACCTGGAATTACTGGACTGAGGATACAATGGGGCCAATGGCTGTGGTCTTTCTGGGTTTCCAGGGGACTGAAACCCCACTTTGGGAGACATACAGCTTCTGGAGGGGCCTGACAGTCATCTGCAGGATAGTCGTGTGTGTGTGTGTGTGTGTGTGTGTGTGTATGTGTGTGTGTCTGTGTACATACCTGGGGGCTTGGGCAATGTTCTTACAACATCCTAAGTGAATCCAAATGTGTTGGCTTCTAGTGATAAAGGTATTTTGATTCAAGAGATACTCTTGGCGTCTCCTTCTACACAAGTATTTCTCCACACCACCTGTTCGGATAGTATTCCCATGCCAGCTTCTATGTTAGTCAAGGTTTGAATAACACACACACACACACTCTCACACACACGCACTCACACACACGCACTCACACACACACACACACGCACTCATACATAGAAAAGAAGAGAAATACAGAGATCTCGGGGGTTGACTTGCCCTGCGGAGGAGACTGATGAGACCCAATTCTGCACAAAGGGAGGGCCAGAGGGCTGGAAGGCCGCCAGTGGGCAGAATCCCCTGTCCTGGGGAAGGCAGTCTTCTCCTGAGTCCTGCCTCCAGTTGGATGATGTCACTCACAGCATGGAGGGTAATCCACTTTACTCCAGATGAGCTGATTAAATGTTTATCTCATTTAAAAAGAAGCTTTGAAAGCAAAACCTTGAATCATGTTTGAACAAACCTCTGAGTACTGTGACCTACAGTCCAGCTGACAGGCAACGTGGCCACCATAATCAGTCTGCTGAGCCAGGGTCCTGCTCTGGGCTCTGCACTCTGAAGCAAGACTCCTCCCCATGCCCTTTTGGCCCTTTCTCTGGCTTCCCACTGACCCACTGACTGCCCACCATGCTCTGTAGCTGGCTGTTGGTAGCTACTTTTCCTGCTCAGGGAAGATTCTAGCATCTCCAGGTTAAAAAAGACCCTTTCAGGGCACAGCCCAATATCCACTCTGTGAGAAGCAATTCCTCTCTCAGGGATGCAAGTGAAGTGTATAAGGCACATGTTCTTTATCCTCAAAATGGAGAGGACTTGGAGCTAGGTAAGTGCCCCCCAGGAGCAGAGTCACCGGGTCTCTGAAGAGTGATAATAAAGGAGTGGGCATGCTCGCAGGGCAATGCAAATTTTCACTTATGGCCTGAGGAATTGTGCTCTCACTTTTGTTTTGTCCATCTCTCGTACTTTTCATACAATGGCAAGTTCTAATGGTTCTTTCAACTTCTACCTTAGAATTAACAGGTTGGATTAGAGCCAAAACCTTGGCATCAAATCCCAGCTCTGGTCCTAGTTCAGTTGATGTCCTCAGCAAGGGCGTCACAGTCCCCTCCTTGTAGGTGTAGAGTCCAGGGAAGTGCAATAGTCACTATATGTGTTACAGACAGGTCATTGTGCTGGTGGCATGATCTCAGCCTCGGGAGGGTTGTTACACAGCACACATCTCACAAAAGTTATCTGAGGATGCCAAGTGCTTCCATGCCCATCTTACTGGGATGACTTTGTAAATTATATCTAGCTATAAGCCTGTAACTATAGATGAATTGTTAAAAGAAAGGTTTTCAATGCATCTATATAAAGGCATCATGAATTTTCATGAAGAAAGGCTAGGATGCTGAAGTTTAAATCAAATAAGACTATTGGCCTTGATATTCCTTAACATATGCCCCCCCCCAGTAGAACAAATGTTTGATCATTGTTGTTTGATATAGAAGAAGCATTGCTTGGTCCCATCAGGGAGTGCAGTGTGGCAATAGGTCTTTGAAGTCCAGGAAGATAGAGGTCACTGTGTTTTGACTTTGTTTTTCTAACATTTAGCACTAAGACAGAAAGCCAGCTTTAAAATACAGTGAGGCAAGACACACTCTGGATGAAAATCAGCAACCAGCTGCCTGAGTCACTCCTGTGCTCCCAGAAATGCTTGCCCCATGCGTAATGACATCATGACTGTCTTGCAAGCTTCCTCTTCTGGTGTTAATGAAACCTCAGGGTTTTTGTTTTTATCCATTTTGTGTTTTAATCAGTAAAAACCAGGAATAAACTGGGTCATTTTGGTGGGAATTACAAACCTCCACTTATGGACCTGAGTCCCCTCTCCCAGCAAATTTGTGTTAAAGTTCTGTCTGAGAGAAAGTACCAAAGATCTTCTTTGATCTGAGACTTTTCTCAAGTAGAGGAACATCTCCTCTCAATTCACAACAGTGAAGTCTTTTCCTTTTGCTTTTAGAAATTTTTAAGTCAAGCAAGAGATGCTCTTGAAGCAGGTTGCCTTTCTAGCATAGGTCAGATGGCAGGAAGAAAGTATTCCTGGGGGCTACTTCGTGCTTGATGGATTTCACTGAGGGGGGATTGGTTTTCACAGAAAGCATCTATGGGCGTCGGATGCATCCACTGTTTCCTGGCTCCCATGGTTGAGTCAGCACATCTGGGCATCTAGCATTCACAGCTGTTGAGTCACAGTTTGCCCCTTTCAGCTGCAGAATAATCTGACAACCTCCTTCTTACATCTAGCACATTTGCGTGTTTCTAAAATATTCAAGGATCTGCCATAGCAGAGAGCAGACAGCACCAGTTGTCTGCGCGAAGTCAACGGACGGAGATGTGGAGCTGGCCCAGGGATCAGCCCCTGCCTAGGCCGCTCATAGACAGGCACAGAAGCAGCTGATCTGTGGCCTTGGGGAGAGTCCTTAGTGCTTCTGGGCTTCAACCTCTCTTTCTGTAAGAGGTTGAAAACCCCTTAATCATCTGTGGCTCTAGCAAAGAGCTATAGGTATTTCTGATACAGATGGTGCTATCCAAAGTACCCAGTGCCTTGTCCATATGGAGTGCCACGGTATTCCAATCTGAGTGCACTCAAAGGGACACTGTGACACCATCTCTGGGTCCTCATGCTGGTGCCGTTCATCAGCCGAGCTGTTGCCTGCCAGTTGCTCACACCCTGGTGCCTCTGTCTCCTCAAGGTAAACTAAGACTGTGCTGAGATCTGCCCCCTGGGGCAGCTGGAGGCACTAAAAGCCGTCTGCTGCGGTCCTTACAGATCATCTGTGTGGCCTCCAACTTCCCAAGGCTGGGTTCAGCTCAGAAGGGCCTGCGCCCTCCCTAGCACCTGGGTTTTGCTTGTCCGGCCAGCCGGTGAGAAGCTCCCCTGGGCTCCCACACCATTGCCTTCTCTCATCGGGGGACAAATCAGAACCAGATCTTGGGCATGCACAACAGTTTTCCCTTTAATCAGGTTCACTTGCAATTACTGTAATATCTTGACAGTTTGAAAGCTAACTACCAAAGCAGAAAGTAGTTTGGGATTAATGGGAAATAGGAGGTGTGTCAACTCAGGAACGTGTGATGATTTATGAATGCGGAACTGTTCAAAGGGCAGGGCCCTCGGTCCCTGCTTCCATAGCTCCCCCTGACACCCTCAGTCACTGGGCTCTGTGATTGCTTTCACTGTCATCCTGCGCTTGGACCCAGTCCAACTGCAATACCTGTTCACTGTGGAAGGCAGTTTGCAGGAGGAGAGTTTAAGAAGACAACTACTATGATGTTGAGTACTTGTTCTGCTCCTGTCCAACATCAAAAGACCAGAGCTCGGGTGAAGAATGCCTGCTGTTGATGTCATTTGTGGACACATAAAGGACGGAGGGCCTGTGGCAGCCTGCTCTTCTGGAGCTCGGCCATTACATTTGCGTAGGAGGTCATAACCCAAGTTGGGGTAACTAAGAGTGGACACCATGGTGGGGTCAGGACACTGGGGTGGGTGTTCAGGGCTCACCTTGTGACAGGGTATGGGTGTGAGAGCTCTCCTCATGCTGTGTGAGCACCCTCAGGAGGCTCAGCTGCAGCAAGGAACTTTGCTTATCTTCAGCCCCTTAGAGTTCCCCAAGGGGGCCAGGGCTGTGGTCCGAGCCACCCCTGCTCAGGAGGGTCCATCCAGGGCTGAGCTTGTCCCTGTCCCTTCCATGCAGGTGTGAAACGCATCTCACAGAACCAGTGTTCCATGCAACACTTCAAGTCTCTTTAAGCTCACTCCATACTTTTTAACCCAAAGAAAGCACAGCCCTGTCTCAAAGTCAAAACAACGAAATCCCAAATCAGCAGTGGCTTCTCGTTCCTTCTTGAGTCCCATCTAGGTCACCAGCCAGGAAGGCCTGTCTCCTGTGCTGCTGGATGGTGAGGTGCACACCTCCTCTTTTCCTAAATTTATGTATTGCTAGTCTATGTTTGCAATGTGTAAGGATCGAGCCATCATGGGGCCTCAGACGTGTGCACAGCACACCAGCATTCCTTCTGTTTCCCCTTCCCTCCCAGTAAGCCCCTCACACCATCTCTTCCTATTTTCAGGAGGCCAGTATCCCTTTTTGATTATTTGTCTTTTATTTTCTTTATTTATACTTTGGGCTCATATAAGAGAAAGCCTGTGCCATTAAAGCTTCTACAACTGACTCACATTGCTTCACATTGCTATCTCAAGGTGGATTCATTTTCCTACAAATGACAAACCTATCTCTCTTTACAGCGCAATAATTCTCCATGGTGTGTACATGCCACATTCTCCTTATGCATTCATCTGGTGGTGGAAATGCAGGCTGATTCCAAGACTTGGCTCTTGTGACCCGTGTTGCCATCAGCACCAGGCCTCTGCAACATGATGTCTTCTAGGGCTAGCAAGATAGCTCAGCAGACTAAGTGCCTTCCTAGGGAAGCACAGGGACCTTGGCTTAATCCCTGGCACCATGTGTGGATCAGGCCCCTTTTCTGGGCACGCTGAGCTAGCCGCTGAGACTGGGCATGGTGGCACACACCTATAGGTCCAATGCAGGGGAGGCTGAAAACAGGAGGATCATTGTGAGTCCAAGCTGCGTAGTAAGACCTTGTACCAAATACATAAAAATAAATAAGTAAATTAATTAATTAAAAAACATGAGGACTTCAGCTCTTTCCACAAGACGCCGACCCCTCTTCTGGGTACTGGATTTCAAACGCTCTTGTCTGCTGCCACGTCTAGGGCACCTCTCCCTAATTAGGTCAAAGCAAGCCTAGGGCAAGATGGCACCTGCAAGCTGTGGATGACAGGATTGCGCATGAGCGCAGAGTGCATCGGGGGCTTCTCCTCGGTGGACCAAGGGCTGCAGGAGCTTTGCCTTTCCTTCCTTCTCTTCATGTCCCCAGGAGCCATACCTTCTCTAGTTTCATAAATTTCTGAAAACTCTCATGAGAAGAAGGATGGAAACAAGACCAAGTTGGTGGACGAGCAGGAGCGGGGTCAGGGTGCTCTTCTCTACTTAGAGGGCCCGCCGAGCACAGACGCTGTCAAGGTATGACTCACAGGGTGAGCATGAAGAAGGTATCTTTTTTTTTTTTTTTTTTTTTTTTTTTTTTTTTTTTTTTGTATTTAGCACAGGGTCTCCAGGGTCCCACTACACAGATTGGACTCCCAGTAATGCTCCTGTTTTCAGTCTCCCAGGAGCTGGGATTACAGGTATGTGCCACCACACCAAGTCTCAGTCATCATCTCAGCATACCCTGGGGGTGCGGCAGGATGGCAGGCTGGGTTCAAAACCCAGGGTATCTGTGTCTTGCAACACAAATGTTGTGTTGGAGTCACACAACTCACTTACACCTGGGAAGACATGGGTACTTCTTGATGGCAGCCATAGAGATTTGAGATATAGTGGGAATTGTGCTGGCAGCCAGTTGTGTGTCCTAAAGCTCACAGTGAGGATAATGGGTGGCATCCATTGGAGAACAGGAGGCTCAGTCCTGTAGGCCGCCTTCCACGGTGGACTGGCCTCCCCAGCTCACAGAGCAAGCAACTGGCTGCTGGAGTGGGAACTGCCAAGGTGTCAGGGAACCAACTTTGGGGACAGTCCAGTTTGTTCCGCACTTTGCATGCTGAGAGTAGTCCCAAGATGGGACTGCGCATGTGTGGCCTTCCTGTCCATTAATCTTTCACATGAAACTTAGCATAAAGACTTGGTAAGTGAGGAAACAAAGATTGCATGGGCCAGATTGTGCCTTAGGGTGTTGGCATCTGGCAGACATTGCCATGAGCTTCAATGTCCCTCTCAGTAGTAGAGTATCATAGAGTTAGATATCTGGGCTTAACTGACAGTGGGAGGGAGCAAATTGCCCAAGACAGTATTTTGAATGAAGAGTTCTGGTTCTATCAACTCCCAACTATTCTAATCCCCAACTCCCATGGGGTAAACCCTGGTCTCTAGTCACATGGTGTGGGCCCCTGAGGTGGCAGGTACTGACCTTAGGAAAGGACCCTTGGGTGTCTTCGTGGGTGTGATGTTGGCTAGAAATTATGGTCATTGTGCAGATCCAGTGTACTTCCTTCCTAGTGTACACCTTCTCTATTAAGTGTTCCTTGCAGGGAGGTAAATGGAAGAGATGCTTAGATCGCAGCTCCTTGAAGCCTCTGTGAACTCATGGTTTATTCTACTCAGAGTGAGCAGAGGAATGGGAGAAGACACCTGAGTGGTGGAGCATAAATCCAAAAGAGGATGGTAAGATGTAGAGACCACCAGGAGGACTATGAAAGACAGGTAAGCCAGCCCCTCCTGGGCAGGCGTCTGTGCATCCGAGGTTCCAGAAGCCAAGTGAAAGTGAGATTTTCCTAACTTCATTACTCCTATGCTTGAGGTACTGTTGGAAAGTCTGCACTCAACTTTACTCTTAGCTGGGAAAGCTGTGAGATCCACAGAGTCAGGAGCAACTGGGGTCAGCCCAGAGAGTGTTTTCTCTTGGATATGAAATTTAGTACCGTCTCGTAGGTCTCTCAAATGTAGACTCAAATGCTCAGTGGAAGCTACCGAGCTCATGGGCTCTTAAACCAAGTGTAAGTCTTACTGATCTCCATAACATTCCACCTCATCCTCTCCTACAGACCCTCCGCATGTCAATTATTCTTCCATGATTCCCAGGAGTCAGTGACCTTTCCACATTGTATCTGAACCAGGCATCAGACAGTGAAGGTTGTAAAGCTCCTTTTGTCCACTTCCACTGACCTGGACATTAAGTTCAACCATCCCATTCCATGGAGGTGTCCAGGACAAGAGCAGGTGGATTACATTTAAAAAATATGACTAGAGGTATTTTATCCAAATAAGGAAAACATGACGCTGAGAGGTATGTGGGGGTGGCTTACCTTGGGGAAATAAAAGAAGGTGGAGTGACCCACATCTCTGTGAGGCACTGCTAGCTGTGACAGAAGACCCTGGCATTCATTCACATACTCGAGCTCCTATCCTGGCATCTACTGATTAAAACACAACAAACAAACAGAACATCATCACCTGGAATCTCATCCCTTCCACGCTCTGCTCCATTTCCTCTGCGGCTTCAGTGTCAGGCACTACTTGGTGAAAACCTGAGCGCTTTGACTGACGTCTGGAACGAGCTGCTAAGGCGAGAGTTTATTTTAACAAAGATGGGATTGAGAGAGGTTAGTCCCTTGCTTCAGTTGCTAGTGTCAAAAAAATTTGCTCTATTTTGATACTCGCCTTTGTTCTCTCCATTGGGGAATTAAACTCTATGATAAACAGACATTACAACTTGTTCCAGGAAGTGAGTGGCTGCGGCTTTGATGGATGCCCCTGGCTGGCTCTAGGCTGCCATGGGTAATTGCTGCCACCAGGCGCGAAGAAAACCCACCTGCCTACAGCCCTCCTTTTGGACAATCCGCCCTCTTTAGAATCCCCCTGCTAGCCCCTGAGCTGATTTTCATAACTCCCTGGCCATGTCCCCAGGCTAGCGATCTTGGCACTAAATCCTCCATCTTGTAAAGCCCAGTTGCTGGGTAACACTTTGCTCCCTCCCTGTGATGCGCACTCATCCTGTCCCGGGAGGCGGAGGGAGGTGATCACATAATTCAGGGGAGCTGTATTCCAGCCTGGGCCCCTTGTTCCCAGGAAAGCAAAACAGAAGGGCCTTTTAATCCTGTTTATAGCCGAACCATCTATACAACTAGAAACAGGTAAATCTACCTTCTTCAATTGTGAGATACACATTCCATTATATTTGGAATTAAATCATCCAGCCCTCTTTCTATCATCTTCTGTAAACAAGAGGAAATTTTTCACTGTTCTGGTGTCTGGTTGGCAACCTACCCAGTTGCCAAGCGAAGGTGAGAAAGCCTTCTGTCCTGAGCTTGAACTCTGCCCTCTAGGTCAGATAAATCAAGTGCCTCTCAATGAAATGTTTAAGAATGAACCCTATTCTCAGTGACAATAGAGAGACGTATGCTGGGATTTGTAGGGAAAGCAACTTAAAATCCTTGCTAGCAGAACACTTGCTGTAATAGGGTACCTAAAAGGTTTGTCCTTTATCTGCTTAAACCCTGCTACAGAAACTGGAGTACTTCTGACCAAGCTCACTGGAGCCATGAATGACCATTCTGAGGGGAAAAGAGGAAAATGAAAACCTTTTCATGCCAACTTGCAGGTTCCCTGACATCATCAAATGTTACACTCATTTGTTCGCCCACAAAGAGGTCATGCTTGAATTATGTAAACAGTAGAAATACATAAACTATGACATTGGTTGTTGTAAGGGTAGGAACATTGTGTCAACTGGAGAACTGAGAAGTTTAGAGGCTTAACTAAGTGACTCATCAGGGTCCAGGGTCTTCACTTTTTAAATATCCTGTGTTTGTGGAAGAAAAAGGTACAGAGATGGTGTAGAGAGATAGCCCACAGACAATATAAAGGAGGAAAAGAGGCTTCTTTGTCCCCCCCCCCTTTTTTTTGCTCTTGTTGCACTTTCTGTCTTCTGTCACCTTGAGCTGTTGTCCTGTGCCATGCCACCCTACCTTGCAAACAGCTGATTATGGACGGAAGCCTCCACAAACTGTGAGTTAACTAAGTCTTTCCTTCTTTAACTTTGGGTGCGGAGTATTGTGTTTCACCATTGAGAGAAAATTCAGGCGAGCTGTGTTCCATCCTCGATCCCTTGTTCTCAGGAAAGGGAAAACAGAATGCCCACTTGGTAACAGAAATGGGGTCATTGCTGTAAGTATACCTGACTATGTGGTCCAAGAACCTTTGGGAATGAATATGAGAAGTGTTTAGAAAGGTTTGGAGATATCACTTGAAAGAGTAGACATGGCAAGCCTTAGGCCGTTTTGTATGAGTCTGGTCAGACCTCAGGAGACCAAAGGCTGATAGAAATCCTGTTGGGAAAGGCCAGGCTTAGAAGCTTTCCCCTGGCAAGAAGCACTGCTCTGGTTGTTGGCCTCCAGACAGTGTATGTTATGGCTTCACAAAAATGTTTCAATTTTGCTCACATCCAGAGACATTGCCTGAGACTGAGATTAAAGACAGCAAGCTAATTAATCTGGAAGAACAAATGTCAAGGCAGTCTAATGTTGAGGCAATGGCGTGGCTATTGGTGGGGGCTTTTAGCCAAATCTATGTTGAGAATCAAGAGCAAAGAGCCCAGCATGATGATTTAAAATGTAAGTTTGGCCAGAAAGGAAGTTCCAAAAATGCTATGAACTACAAAGATAAGGACAGGGGGGATCTCTATTGCTGAGAAGGAACAGGACAACATGAAAGATGGCCTGAGGGCATCACCAGGAGTAGCAAGTCTCTACCTTTTGTAGTCTCAAAACTGAAAAAATGAAAGACTTTACCCTGAGAAGAAAGCCTAAGAGTGCCATGAATGGTGGCACCAGAATGGTGGCAGGATAGAAAATGTGTTCCTCAGATGGGATACAGTGTGCCTAGTGATCCAGGCACTTGACTTCGATAGCCAAGAGAGAAGAAACCCTGGCTATTGCTCTAGCTGGCAGTGCACCTTGGCAGCAACTACGTGGTTCTGGTTTTAGGTGCACGCAGAATACAAGGGTCATGGGGGTAAGGAGGTTTCTACCCTGACCTCAGAAGTCCTGGGAGCTCAGGCAGTGTGCCTCTGAGAGGGCAATATGTGAGGATAGGAGGGAGAAGCCAAAGGTGCACCATCTACCTTCTCACTCCTGTTGAAGGACATCTGTGCCTCTGGCACACTCACTGTCATTTGCACAAATGTAGTCATGTTCTTTATGTCCTGGTTTATTTTTTTCATATTTATTTATTTATTTAATTGACATCAGTTATTTTAAAGAAAAAATATAAAAACAATGGC
>NDGN011370095.1:0-10250 GCA_002564285.1 Tympanoctomys barrerae
GGGGGGGGGGTTGCTGGGACAACAGCTGGTGGCTCGTGGGGTTCTCCTTGCTGTGAGCCCACCTGGGCCATGGGCAACAGAGGAGGAGGCCGGGGTCTCACTAGCCTGGGCTCCCAGCCTTCCTTGGTTCTGTAAACCTCCATGGGAGTGTTACAAGCCCCCTGAGGCTTCTGGTCACTCATGAAAACAATGTTCTCAGGCCTCTGCCTCCCTCTTTCCTCTATTTGAAAGGTTAAAGCTTTATCTCTCCCCATCATCGTAAACAGGTTGCTATTTTTATTTTTGTTTTTTTTTCCCCAAACTGAAACTTCAACAACCACAGAGAGACACAAAGGAAAGGAAACAGTGATAAATAGTCATTTCCCAGACTCCGGTCCAAACTCCTGGGGAGAATTTGCGTCTTAGCATCTGCTCTGAGCTGAGCTGCAGACCACAGATTTTAGTTTCAACTTGGAGGCAAAATGATCTCAGAAGACATATTATAGAAGTAAAACAAACTCACTTTCTCCCACTATACACACAGATCACTTCTGTTATCAAACACGAGGGGCTTTCTCCCTGCTGGTAAGCAAGCAACAGATTCCACTATGCACACCAACAGGCAGGCTCAAATTGCACGCTGACACGGTCTCTACCTGAAGGTAGCATCAGTCCCACGAGACTGTCCCGACCTCAAAAGGCACTTGCACATCTGGGCCTGTAGAACTTCAGACCAACTGCCTACAAATTTTGACCTCCTCACCCCTTTACTTGGGTTCAGTTATTTTCTTAGAGGTGCTCACAGAACTAAGGGAAATAACTTATATTTGTTTATTTACTAGAAAAGTTGTTATATAAGACAAATAAGCAGATGTAGAGATATACATACAGCAAGGTCCAGAAGGGTCCCACGTACAGGAGCTTCTGTCCCTATGGAGCTGGGGTGCGCCACCCACCTGGTTCAGAAAGAGTTCCTATTGTCTTTCTATTACCTCCCTGTGTTCAGCTGTCCTGAAGCCCCCAACCCCATCCTTGAGGGTGTTCATGGAGATTTCATTGCACTAGCACAGACAACAGGACCAAAATGGAATTAGACAGAAAGAATTTGATCGGACTGGCGAGATAGCTCAGCAGTCTAAGTGCCTGCCAGGCAAGCACAAGGACCTGGGTTCAATCCCCAGTACTACACGCTGTGCTGGCCACTGAGACTGGGCATGGTGCTGCATGCCTGTAATCCCAGCACTGGGGAGGCAGAGACAGGAGGATCAGTACACGTCTGAGCTGTACAGTGAGACCCAGTACCAAATAAATAAATAAATAGATAGATAAATAAATAAGTTTTTTGAAAAAAAGAATCTGAGCAAGTGAAGAAACACAGCAGGGCCTGTCTTTTCAGGTACGTATTGGCCTCTTGGCAGCAGCATTTCTTTCTCCCAGGCATGGGCCACAGAGCCCTTCTGAGATCGGGGCTTTAGAATCTACTGCAGACAGGCAGGTCTGAGAATTTCTCTGCGGCCAGCTCCAAGAAAGAAACACAGGGGGAAATTACACTGTAGTTTTAGAGTCTATGGCCCCTGCTCTGGGGAAGAGAGATTCTAGTTTCTATGGCTTCCTGGGGCAGGGTTGGTGGGTCAGAGCAAGGAAAGGTGGAGACAGAGACTTGGCTTTCTGCAGCCATCTCTGAGGGCTAAGGTGCCTCGATGCTGTAACTAGAGACTTGTCTTTCACACTTAACATTCAGAAGCTGCTGCAAGCTGCCTCAGAAACCAAAGACAAAAGGCCAATCATTTAACCTTATTGTTCTAGCAATTTAGGAAATGACAAGGACTGTGGGAGTTATGAGCCAGGAATTGTAGACAAAAACATATGTGAGTCTCTGTTTCTGTCTCTGTCTATTTCTGTTTCTGTCTCTGTGTCTCTCTCTCTGTGTGTCTCTCTCTGTCTGTCTGTCTCTCTCTCTGTCTCTGTCCCGCTCTGTGTCTCTCTCTATCTCTCTCTGTCTCTGTCTCTCTGTCTCTGTGTGTGTGTGTGTGTGTGTGTGTGTGTGTGTGTTAGTCTCACAGCTTTGTTTAAGCCTTCTCTGTAAAGGAAGCCACAAAGGAACATCCTGTGTCACACATCAGGATTTCCCTACCCAAGGAAAGCTGGGAGTCAGCAGTACCAGGTGTGAAGGACACACCGAGGGCTCCCTTGCTGGCAGGCTCAGCCCCCGACAGCCACTCTGAGTCCCTTTGTCCTTTTTAAATTTTTAAATATTTATGTTAGCATGTCTGCAGTGTGTAATGACTGCATTCAGCATCGTGTGGAGCTGGCACACGCACGTAAGACGTCTCAATTCATCCTGCATTCCACTCTCCTCCCATCCCTGCCCCACCACCTCCATCTGTGGGTCCCCTTCCACTTTGCGAAAGTTGCATCTCTCCGTTTTCCATGACCCATCTTCATTTGGTTCCTCTATTTGCTTCTATTTTGAGTTACTCATAAAAGAGCAACTGCGATATTTCAGCTTCTGCATTTGATTAATTTCACTTAACATTACGGCCTCATGATGCATCCATTTTCCTGCAAGTGACTCGGGATTTTTTAATCTTTCTTTATGGCAGAGTGGTGCATGTTTTCCTTACTCATTCATCTGCTGCTGAGCGTGGAGGTCACTTCCAAGATTTGCCTATTATGCCTTAAGCGTCTATAAGCATGGATATGCAATGCATCATTGTAATCTGATGTCTTTAACTCCTTCAGAAAGATACCCCAGAAGGAGACTAGCTGGAATTTTAATTTCTGTTTTTTGAGGGTTTTTTAGAATATAAGATAGTGCTAGAAAAACAAACAAACAAACAAAACAACGCTGCTTAGCCAGACGCAGGAACCGGGGTGGTGCACACCTGTAATCCCAGTGCTTGGGAGGCTGAAAACAGGAGGATCACTACAATCCAATCTGTGTAGTGAGACCTTGTAGATCCTATAATGAATACATTAAAAAAACCATTAGAAACAATACAAAATTTCACTTAACAAAGTAATAGGAATTCAACTAAGGTTGCTGTATTGTATGATGCTATCTTTAGATTAGTTTTTTGAGGAATATCCATACTAATTTCTATAGTTACTCTACTAGTTTACATTCCCACCAACAATGTGGGAAAAGAAAAAGAAAATTTCTTTTCACCTCATAGCTTTTTCATTACTTGTCATTATTTGATTTCTTAATGATAATCATTCTTTCTGGAGTAAGATGGAATCTCAGTGTTATTTTAATTTGGATTTATTCAATGGCCAATGATGTTAAGCATTTCTTCATGCCTTGTCCATTTGTACTTCTTCTGAGAAGTGCATTCATTTCAGTTGCCCTTTTTTTTTTAAATTGGGTCTAATGTTTCTCAGTTCTTTATATATTCCAGATATTAGTCCTCTGCCTGAGAAATATGTGGCAAATAATTTGTTTTGTTCTGTAGGTTATCTTTCTTTTAAAATGTGTTTGGTTGTTCAGGGTCTCACTACACCTCTCAGACTTGTGGTAATCCTCCTGCTTTCTGCCTCCCCAGTGCTGGGACTACAGGTGTGCACCACTATGCCCAGACTCTGGCGGGCTCAGCCCTCCCTGGGGGCGGGGCTGGCACAGCGTGTGGTGCTGGGGATGAACTGAGGTCCCTGCACTTTACCTAAGCAGGTGCTTTAGCCTGCTGAGCTATCTCACCAGCCCCTGTAGGTTATCTTTTGATTCAGTAGTTTCTTTTGCTATGCAGAAGCTTTTTAATTTGATATGTTCACATGGTTTGGTTTGGATTAGTGTTTGTGAGACAGGGTCTCCCTATGCAGTTCAGGGTTATAGGCTGGCCTTGAACTCGCTATGTAGCCAGGCTGGTCTTGAACTCACAGTGATCCTCCTACCTCTGTGCCCTGAGAGCTGGAATTACAGGTGTGCACCACCACACTTGGCCCATTTGTTGATTCTTAATGTTACTGCTTGTGAAATTGGGACTCTGTTTGGAAAGTCCTTCAGAGGCCTGTTTTTAAGGACTTTGCCTATTTTATATTCTACAAGTTGTTTCTATTTTAACACTAAGCTCTGATCCATTTTTATTTTAGTTTAGTACATGGTGAAAGAAATGGGTCTAGAGTCACTCTGCCTGCAGATAGTCAGTTTTCCAGCGCCACATATAATCAAGGCTATTTCTCCTGCATCGTGTGCTTTGACTCCTTTGTCAGAGATCAGATGCCTGAATATAGCTGGGTTTGTTTCTGTATCTATGAGTTTTTGTGGCAGTACCATACTGTTTTTACTTTTGTCATTGTAACTTTGTAATATAACGTGAAATCTGAAATTGTTTTGCCTCCTGCTTTCTCACATCGCCCAAGATGGCTTTTGCTATTCTGGATCTCTTCTAGTTCCATATGAATTTTAGGATTTTTTTTTTCTAGTTCTGTAACAAATGCTGATGGTATTTTGATTGAGTTAAATTGATTTAAATTGAGTTAAATTGATTGTGTTAAATCAATTTTGGACATATAGTCATTTGGGCAATATTGGTTTTGCCTATCTTTCCATTTTCTGATGTCCTCTTAAATCTCCTTTTTCAGAGTACTATAATTTTCATTGTAGAGGTCTTGCAGCTCCTGAGGCAAATTAATTCCAAATTATTTAATTTTTCTTTTTAAAAATTTATTCTTTTTTGTATTTGGCACAGGGTCTGACTACTCAGCTCAGACTCATAGGGATTGTTCTGTTTTCAGCCTCCCCAGCAGTGGGATTACAGGCATATGCCACCAGGCCCAGTCTCAGTGGCTGGCTCAGGGCACTCATGACATAAGCATGTGGTGCTGGAGATCAAACCCCAGTCTCTGCGCTTGCCTAAGTAGGCGCTTAGTCCACTGAGCTATCTCACCAGTCCTAATTTTTCTTAATGCTATTGTGAATGGTATTATTTCCGTAATTTCTTTCTCAGTGAGTTCATTATGTTACCATTGCTGTTGATGGTGTAGACTGGCAGGTGGAAAATTACCCCCAGAGAGCTGTAAGGAAAGACTGCATGGAAAGTTACAGAATGTCACAGTGGAAAAGCTGTGCTACTCAGGGCTGAGGAACAGAGCAAACTCCCTGCAGAACAGCGTCTTCTGTACCTTCGCTGCCCCCCGCACTCTCCCACCCCTCATCCTGGCCTCACATAAGCCTTCTATCTGCTCACTGACACTTTACATCAAAATGGCCAAGCTTGAGTAGTTCTCTGACCTAGAAGAACACAGAAGTTCAAGAGACACCTTTAGGAACATCTGCTCTCCCCGCCTCTTCCTTGAGCCTAGTCCCATTCACCTCACTGGTTATTCACTCACTGCACAAATACTTGTCTAGTATCTATTGTATTCTAAGTGTTTAAACAGGTGGAGGCATGAAAAATAAACAAGATAGAGCAGGGCCCTTCCTCTCAGAATTATTTGTTCTAATAAAGAGAGTTAGGAGATGTGCAAGTACACTAATAAACAAGATAATTTTGGATAGTGCTAACTTCTGTGGATTTTCTAAAACACATACAAAACAATGTGATGATCTAGAAAATGACTGGGAGAAAGGATGCTTCACTGAGGAGATATGTATGAACTTGTACCTGAGTGACCATGAACTGGGGCTAACATGGGCATTCTTTCTGATAAAAGGAAGAGCACATAGAAAGATCCTGGAGTGATAGGAATGAGGGAGCAAGAGAAAGGCCATTCATTGTACCTGAAGCCATTAAAACAAAGCAGGATGCCAAAAGGGGTGCTTATTTTCAGGGCAACAGGACATCAGTAGAGTATCTTAAAGAAGTGGCATAACCTGATGGACGTTTTTAATGGCATCACTCTGGCGACAATGTAAAGGATCGGCAGCATGGAGAGTAGTGATGGAAACAAGAAGAGCACTTGGCAAGTAACTGGAGCAGTCAAGGCAAGACATGGTGGTAGGCTTGAGAGAAGCAGTCTGCCACAGAGCAAAGTGCCCACTGAGGTCAACTGTGGTGGCCCTGACAGGGCTTGCTAGTGAGGCCTTCACCCCCTGGGGGTATGATTTCTCCTAAGTGAGAACACTAAGAAAGGACAGGTTTGGGGGTAGAAATTGAAGGTAAGTAACAAAGATGAACATTGGAATTTGGGAAAGATGTCAGGGCAGGGGATAAATATGTCAGAGTCTTTGGTGTATAGGAGGCATACAAAGGCCCAGGGCTAGATGAGGTCACCTGGGGAGAGAGGACAGAGCAGGGCAAGACTTCTAAGAGGAAGAAAGTGGACAAGACCATAGAATACTACTGAAAGGCTGAGGGAAGGAGCTGTGTGTGCTCTGTGCATGGCCGTCCCAGGAAAAGCCAGCTTGCTTCCCTCCCTGCTCCCCCAGGGGGACTCCAGCAGGAACCTGCAGAGTTCTCTTTCACCGGCCCCTGCTTCTGGCTTTCTCTGCTCTGGCTCAGGTCCCTTTCTGTAACCCTGACCTTGTCCCCATCCTGGTCTTCCTCCCTTTCTGCTCTGTGGTGTTTTAGGAATCTCTCTTTGGTCCCCAGCTCACTCCACCCCCTGGACTTCCTGCTAGTAAACATGACAGAATGTTCTGGAGTGCAGTGACAGGCAGGGATCTCTGTGGCAGAGGGCCCTTGAGGACATGGCAGTAGGGGCTGGCTACAGCTTCCAGGTTCCAGCCAGGCTTGGGCAGAGCCCACTGTTGCACTGTTAATTCAGTTTTAGTTAGCAGACATAACCAAGGCCCACCACAGGCCTACGCTGTGAGGCCCATACAGTAGGGCCCAGCCCTGCGGGGAGGCAGGCCCAGAATCCATAATTACAACCTGTTGGCTACACAGAGATGGAGGCTGGTGACAGATGAGAGAGGGGACAGGGAGCCAGGAAAGGGAACACAGAAGAAATGTGTGTGGCCAGCCACACTGGCCTCTTACAGCCACACCACCCATGTCCCTGAAGCCTAGCTCCCCACAGGTTGTCACAACATGGCAGACAGTAGGGTCGCTTGATTCCAGGCAGGGACACAACTGAAGTGAAGCAGGGCTTTGGCCCTGAGCCAAGCTGCCATTTTACCTCATTTGGTATGCAAAACATTGGCCCAAGAAAACTTCTGAAGTGACCAGAATAGGTAGGCTGGGGCAACCCACAGCACCACACTGAGGTAATCAATTTCTGATCAGAAGAAACACTCAAGAGCAAGCCCAAGGATAATGAAGGAGAAGGGGGAACAGTGGAAGGAAGGACATGGGGATTCAGTCTGAGTGGGGCCTGGGCCCAGGAGGGAGAAGACAGCAAGCAAATGGCAGAGTGGCTGAGGATGTCCGTGAGTGTGGGTGGAACTAACAGTGCACAGGTGTTCAGCATCACATGTGCAAGACAGGCCGGGCCCAACCTCCTCCACAGACCACACTGCTCACCTCTGCTGTGCTCTGGACTGTGAGGAAAGGGATGCCATAGGCACTGGATCCACTCTTCTATTAGCTTGCATATTAACTCCTGGCCGGGCTCACACCCTGGCCCTCATTCAGGTAGTCACCCAACGTATACTTACTGTTAGACCTCAGCAAACCCCAGAGTTTGGCCTGGAATGGTAGCATGTGCCAGTAATGCCAGCACTTAGGAAGCTAAGAGGGGATGATCACGAGCTTTGGAATTTGAGTCCAACCTGGGCAATATAGCCAGATCCTATCCCCAAAACAGAGTACTTGGAATCCTTGGTTCTGGCTGTGGTCTGGATATGGTGCAAGCAGCACCCCCAAGAGCTCATGCGGTCAGGGTGTGCTTCCTATCATGTGGTGGTGTTGAGGACTGGTGACACCTTTGAGAGGTGGGGACTCACAGGAGGCCCTTAGGTCCCTGGGGGAGCTGCCCTCAAAAGAAACTAACCAAGTTCGCAGGAGACCCCTGAGCCCTGGAGAGAACGAGTCATTGTAAGAGTGACCCTGTGACACTCTCTAGCTTCCTGTTCCTGGATGTGATTTCTTTCTCCCACATGTTCCCACACTGATGCCAAAGGTCATTAGGCCCTCACCAGAGACCAAATCAGTGGGGCTACCTGATCTGGACTTGAACTCCCAGAACCATGAATTCAATAAACCTCTTTGCTTTATAAAGTTAATCTGAAAAAAAAAAGTTAATTTGCCTCTGGCATTTTGTTATAATAACATAAAGCTAACCGATAATAATTTCTAACGCATGTATATCAATACTTACTCCTCTTTTTATCATTTTACTTATGCCATTCCTACAGATTCCTGAAAAATTATTGGAAAGTCAAATTCAAACAAATTAAAGACAAACAGTGTATTTCTTGTATGAACAGGGACTACTCAGAAATCTAAAATACATTAGCTCCTTCAAGGGCTGAAAGGACTTCTGGGTTTCATCCATAATACACAAGAACTGAAACATCCCAGCAAGGCGAAAGGTCATGGCTTCTTTAGCTATGCTAAAACCCCCAAATCCAAGAGAAATCCCTCAGAAGCCCTCTAGCTTCAGCGCACATATACAACTGAACCTCTTAAACCTGGAGCTGGCAAGCTACACTCCGCCTGCCAAATCAGGTCCACCATCTGTTTTGGAAGTCTCCAATGAGCTAAGAATGTGTTTTATGTGTTTTAATGGCTAAGAGAAAAAAATTCAAAATAAGATTTTAGTACCCATGAAAATTATGTAAACTCAAATTTCAGCATCCATAAAATTGCGTTGAAATACTGTCACTCTCGTTCATTTATATAGCATCTACAGCTGCTTTCACACTGAAATGGCAAAATTAAATAGTGTATGCAAAGATGGCATTAATCCACAAGCTTAAGATATTTCCTATGGAGACCTTTATAGAAAAGTTTGCTCACACCTCTCCTAGACCGAAGCCCAGAAAAGGAATTCAGTGCTCCTTTGTGGAACAGTTCTCACATCTCCTTCCTCTATTTCTAGCTCTATGCTTCCGCCTCCCACAATCGCCTGCACCAAAAAGTGGGCATTTCTTTCTTTCTTTTATGTCAGATCTTCCTCTTCTCTGACTCCAGTCTGGGTACCCTTCCTAGGCCAGTGGAAGTACTTTAAATGGGCTGCAGGTGTGCAGAAAAATAGTGGTGCCCTCAGCCTTCAGCAGAGGGGGCTGCTGTCACACATATGACATCACTCTTGGGCTGAGCATCCCCTATAGCTCCTCTGAGGGCAGCCAGAGTAGGTCCCATCAAATGCAAGACAGCGATCTTACTCCAAGCAGCAAAGGTGGCCACCTCCCCCAGCACAGGTCCTTTGGCAACCAGATACATAGCATGCTGCTGCTCCTGGTGGATGAGGCACCCCAAGGAAATGCCACAGGAGTGGGGGGTCTCCTGCTCCCAGAGAGCATAGAGCACAGGCCAGGTCAGGTGAGGGCCAGAAGCAAGGAGAGCAGGAGGGGACTCCTAGTGGCCCTACCATCAGCTGACAGCCCTGAATTTCTATCTGCACATAATACAAAAACCACATGATTCATTGTCCAAACAGGTCCACTTTCTTCTTCTTAATCAACTGTAATGACTCAAGATTTATCTACAGTAAAATTCACCCATGATGAATACAGTACTAAGATGTTCACCAAGGTGTATGTGGCTGACCAGCTGTGGAGCCCCCACCACAATCAGGACAGAGCCCTCTTGGGCTACCCCTGTGGCCCTTTGGAGCCAGCCCTCTCTCCACGCCCCGCACCACTGCCCCCAGACGACTGACTACTCATCTGCTTTCCATCATTACAAATTACTTTTTCCTGTTCTAGAATTTCAACTCAACGGAATCCTGCAGCCTGTATTTCTTAGCGTCTGGTTTCTTTCCACCGGGATGATGTTTTGAGACTCATCCATGTTACGCCTGTCAATACCTGACTGGGACACTTCTGTTTGGTTTTGAACAAAAGGCGGTGTTCCGATGGGTGCAGGGTCAGAAGACTGACGTCAGAATACCTTGGGACAGGCCAGGCTCCTCCAGGGGCTTGGGCTGCTCCTGGCGTGTTGGCAGTCGAGCTGTTCTAGCTGCAGATTACAGAGACGGCTAGAAAAATGGGTTGCTCTCTAAGCCAGTGCTTCATTTTTATTTCAGGGCACTTGAACCAAAAATCACTGATGGATGGCAAGTCCCGCGTGTGTCACAAGAGATGGGAACAGTGCATTTGTCAATGGAGAATAAAAAGAGAAGGCTGTGACAGTGTTTAAAGACAGTTTCAACAGCTACATATTTTTGAGTGGTTGTAAAGCTGCTTGTAAAGTTTTATCACCAATTTGTTCAAACAAAATGTCTCC
>NDGN011370107.1:5754-25926 GCA_002564285.1 Tympanoctomys barrerae
GGGGCGGTGTTCCTTTTTTTTTTTTTTTTTTTTCAACTATCCATCACGGTGAAAACCCTGCTTAGCTTGAGGGCAGCATCAAAGTAGGTGTGTCCTGGCCTGGACTGTCATTTTCCATTTCTGTCTTGGGCGGCCCCCAGGCCACACAGCACCGTCTCTTGATTTCTCTGCCTCCCCTGTAACCGGGAGATCAGCTCTTCCCGCTACCATTTCTCATAACTGTCTGCATCTGCGCACACAAAGCATCGTCCTGCACACAGTAGGCGAAGTACGTGATGGCTGTGGCGGGCGCTGCTGATGACGTCACACACCCTCCTCCCAAAGACCCTAAGACCCAGCCTTTGCCCCCCATAGCTCCTCCCTCATCCCTGAGATGTGGCAGAGTGTGCTGCCCTCTTCTGGCAGGTCAAGGAATTGACTCTGGAGTCCTGTAGGTTTCAGTATCTTGGATCTGGGACTCTGTTCCATTCAAGTTGTGCCACAGTTTCCAAAAGGACCGGGTCTACACCAGGGGCTTCAAGGCTCCTCCCATTATCTGTCCTCCTACACACAAGGAACAGTCCATCCTCCAGGCTTGAGGGACCCTCCGGAGTCCCCAGCTGCCAGATGACAAGCTGCCTCCGGCCTCCCCGTTGCCCCTTTCCTTTCCCACGTCCACCACCTCCAGCCTGTGCGTTTGACAGCTTCCTGGACCCAAAGCAGGCAAGTGTTTGAAAGGATGTGGGTGCCTGGGTGGGTGCCAGCCTGGAACTGCCAAGCCCTTCATAGGCAAAGCTCAGGCCTTCCCATGTCGTGAAAATCAGCGCTGTCGAGCAGCGGAGGGTAGAGCGTGCTTCCCAGATCCCCAGGATGTGGGTAGCCATGTTTAAAGAACCATGTGTATTTATTATTCCAAGCCACTTCAGTGCCTACCCTCCTCCCTCCCCTCCCCTCCACCCTCTGTCACATTACCATGGGCCCAGGCTGTGACACCTAACCTTTCCTCCAGGGTGCAGAGGAAGGCCAATGTGACAGTAAAGACAGAGGAGTACATGCACTGTCACCAGCAGGGTGCTCCGACCCAATGCCCTGGGCATTTGGAGAGAATGGTAGTCCCAGCTCAGGGCCACTGTCCTCCTACACAGCAAGAGCCCCAGAAAGACCAAGTCCTCCATCCTTTTAGGGCTCCAGGGTGGTCAGGCAGACCCCCGGCTGGGGCTGCGGGAGACTGTTTCACCACTTCCTCATAAAGTGGCCACAACTGCCTTTTTCCAAATACCTCTGCCCTGACAGGACCATCCCCTGCCTTCCTGGCCACTGTCCATGCCAACAGCCACCTGGGTGTTGTTGGTTGGTCAGGTTAAGGCTCTGCTTTGATTAGCACTCTTGCAAGAAAAAACAAATAACCCAACCGGGTGGGACACAGCTCCAAAGTGCTCCTGCAGGCTTGTCCCCATGGGGGGTCTGGGGGTTAGGCAGAGGCAAGGGATGGCCGAGGGGTTCCTCTCACACCTCCTAGGAGGGCCCAGGATGCCTCCCGAGGGTCTGATTTGGTTTAGTATAGAGCTGGATGCTTGCAATTTAGAATTTCGCAGATTTTGCTCTTGAGAGAATCTCACCCAGGGCAGCCAACGGGAGGGAGGTGGGTGGTGCGGGGTGTTGGACGGGAGGCCCAGGGACTGGGGTGGGAGTTCTGCGTGGGTGGGCGCATTCATTAGAGAAGCTCTGCTGTGTGGGCGGCAGAGGGCCGCTGAGTGGAGACCACCAACACCCTTCCACAGGGCGGAATTTCCCCCGTCTGACCAGAATGTGCGCCTCTGGCCTGGCCTGGCCTCAGCTCAAGACCGGGGGATAAAGGAGCATTAAATGAGCCATTTGTACACAGGCTAAGCACTCTGCTCTCAGGCCACCGCGATCTCCTCCTGCACAACCTGAGCTCTTGTCTCTGTGTAGTTAGCACTGGGGGTTAGATGTGTTTCTCAAGTTCCTACTCCAAGTGCGCAAGCGCGCCCGTGCGCGCGCGCGCGCACACACACACACACACAGATTTGCATATGTGCCAGTGTCTCTGTAGACTGCCAAAGGCGGCCACACACACCTTACCTCAGCAGGCTCACATGTCAATCATCTGGAGGAGGAAGATATTTGCAGACAATGCCATGCCTGTGATGGTGCCAGCTTCACAGTGGGCACAGCGGTGTCAGGACCACCTTGTGGCTGTGCGTTGTGTGGGGGTCAGGAGTGTCATAGTCAGCACATCCCAGGGCTATACCCACAAGGCCTGACTGTCACTTGGACTTAGCTTTGGTGAAAAATCCTCCCCTGTTCCTGTAACAGTCCAGAGGGAGTGAACGGCTCTGTGGGCATCAGCATCAGCATGGAGGAGCCCCCTCTTCCCAGAGGACACCCCCATTCCAGCAGAGCTTGATGGAGGTGTGAAATCCACCTGGTCTCCTAAATTATCTCAAAAAATTCAGACATTCAACTTTATGTGCCCTCTCTGTCACATGCACCACTGTTATCCAGACAGGACGAGTGGCATACACTCCATTTACACAAGGACACACAGAGGCTGGGATACTGAAACCCTTACTGGCTTGAAGAACCCCAGCTACAAATAGCTATGACTAAAGTATCAGAAGTCAAACCAGGGGCTGAATCTCAGCAACATAGAGAGGATCATTTGTTGGGAGAAAGCCTTCCACCCAGATGTTGATGGAAACCCCCTGACTTCCTTTGAAGGAAGTCCTTCCTTTTCTTCTCAAGTGGCCTTGGTCATGTCCCTTTCCCTATGAAGGGGTGACCCACAAAGCATCACGGGCCAAAGATGCTTTAGGCTCAGGATCTCAGCAGGTCCCAGCTCTGGCCACGTTCAGCTCTTTGTCTGGAGCATTTTCTACCTTGGAATCCCCGGGACCAGAGGGTGGAATACATCGGTGGTGGAGAATCTATAGCATGAGTGTCACAGCGGGCTGTTGGTATTACTGAAAGCTCTAAGAGGCTTGCCACCACAGCCCATACGGGCCTGGAAGATAATGAGAGAACGACAAATGGAAGCCGACTCACACATGCACTTCATCTGCCTGGGAGACGCCGAGGGCCGGGCAGTTCTCCAAGTGCTCTTGAGTCCTCGCTTCTGTGGCGTCTTCAGCAAAGAACAGTGCATTTGTAGCCACGCAGACAAAAGGCTCTGAGGCTGTGGGCAGCAATGCGCAGGAAGACAAATGAGCAGTGGCCAGGCGGGTGTGATGCCCGCTCTTCTGGATTCTTCCAGCGCCACCTCCAGGCTGTGACCTGTCCCGGGTGGGCAAGCCTGGGTCCTCTTGTCTTGGTGAATCTGTGTCCTGCTTCCAGGCACACAAGGGCAGGCAGGTTCCCCCGAATCCCCACCCTGGCTCCATTTCTCTCCTGCTTCTTAATTTCTCAGCACGACCACGCTTTGTGTTTTGGGGTGGCTCATTCTGCTCCCCCATGAGGTGCTTTCACAAAGCAGATACAAGGGCAGTGGGCCTGGGCCCAGTTCAGAAGCCACCCACATGCCTCTGACACTGCCAGCGCAAGACGGTACTGTGAGGAGCCATGCCTATGGCGTGTCTCACTCCTCCTCCTTGTCCCCAGGGCCCCACTCGGTGTCCAACCCAGGGCAGGTGCTCTGGTAACATTCCCAACTGAATAGAAGAACATGTCTGCAACATTTGAACATGCTCCCAGCTGGCCTGTCCCTTCACTCAGAGATGACAGAAGGGTCACCAAGCCAAGGGCCTTTCTTCTACATCGCATCCTGGTCCAGGCGTGAGACCCCCATCTTCAAATCCTGAATCCCCAGCTACATCTCCCTGTGGTCTCTGGGTGACCTTTCTATGGAGCACTGAGTCCTCACTGAGAGTCAACTGGGTCCCATGGCTAGAATCGCCCTCCAGTGGACAGCATGCCAGGCCCCTAGGACCTCTGGGAAGCAGAGCCCAGACCAGGTTGCCCCATTCTGAATTATCCAACAGACAGGTATATGTTGGTGGCTCCTCTTCTGGCCCTGATGACAGAGCTGAGGCCTATAGCATGGCATTCCTGGCAATAAGACAGACCCCTCCACCAGTCCCAACAAAGCAGGAGCTGTCCTGTAAAGGAATGCTAAAGAACAGCCATCAAAGCATAGCGAGCTAGCACAGTCCCATAGTTCGTGCTCCTTCCTCTTTCCTCAACCCCCTCAAGCAGCTCATTTTCTCATTAGGAGGCCAGTACCAGGCTCCGTGCAAGTCACTGGAGTGACAACAGCACGATGACACTCTGGCCATGCCTCTGCACCGGCAAAGGCTAGGTGCGCCTCTGGGTCATGGAAACCTGATTACAGCGGCTAGTGCAAATATTTGTTCTATTTTACTTAGCAAAACCAAAACCTGTTAAGCATTTTACTGTGCACCATGCCCTGTTCTTAGCACTCTTGACAGATGTTTACTTCTTAATAGGAGTTTGCTTTTCTCACATCATAGTTGCCCTCAGAGCACACAGCTCTGAGCAAATGTAGCTGCTTACAGACGTCAGGGCCCCAAGTCCTAAGAGCTCCCAAGTCCTCATCTTTGGCATGAAACTTCTCTCCCCATCTCACAAAATGGTTGCTTTCCTTCCAGATATTGCACCTGAGTTCCAGGCAGTGGAAACTGTCTTTCCTTTCTTTTTTAATTGTTTATTTATTTTTTATTTGGTACAGAGTCTTGCTACGCAGCTTGGACTCACAGTGATCTTCCTGTCTCAGCTTCCCCAGTGCTGGGATGACAGGTGTGCACCACTATGCCTGGTTTCAGTGGCTGGCAAGGTGCACCTGGGGTTCCAGTCCAGCACGGCATGCAGTACCAGGGATTGAACCCTGGTTCTTGTATTTGCTAGGCAAGCACTTAGGCCACGGAGCTATCTCTCCAGCCCAACTGTCTTATCTTTCCCAGGTGCATATACTTCCGTGTGTGTGTGTGTGTGTGTGTGTGTGTGTGTGTGTGTTCCTGGGGAGTAAACCCAGGGCCTCAAGCATGTTAGGCAGCTGCTCTGGCAATGAATTACACCCTAGACTCCACTGATAAATTTCAGAACAGCCATAACTTTGCTATTCATCCTCTTCTACCTGAAATTCTGAGAAAGTGAGTGTCTTTCACTGGGCTTGTTGCTACCCTGAAAAATAAAATCTAGGTTCTGTTTTCTATTAACACCACAGAAGAGGAAAAGGAATTCTTGCATATAATTCACTTTCAAGCATAGGTATTTGCTCCTATGGTGAAAATATCTGATGTACCCTCCCTCCAAAAGACATGCAATTTAGATTCTCCTTTTAGGGTTGACAAAATATGTATCATTCATCCTCCTCGGCTATAAGAAGCAGAAACATTGTGTAAGAGAATAAGATTGCACACTCAATCTGCTACTCTATGGCTTCTAACTTGGGTAGATCCAAGACTTGGGTAGAAAAAGCTGCACAGATAAAACACCCTGTGGGGAGCTCTGGGTGTGTAGGCGTGGGGGGGCAGCAGGGGACGCCCAAGTGGGGACTCTGCAGCTTTGTGTTCACCACTTGCTGCGCGCTGGGCGCTGTCCACCCCTTCACAGCCACTGACTCACGCAGGACTCCCAGCAACCTTCGGGGAAGAGACGCTGTGAGCTCAGGGCACAAACAAGGAAACCGAGGTACAGAGACCATGCGGCCCCTGGGCTACAGCGAGGCAGAGTAAGGACTGCTGTTCCCATGGCCCGTGCTCCTGTGTGTTACACTTGATGTCACCCACTATCTAAAGTGCAGGTGGTGCTGAGCTGAAACAAGAGTAGGTCATTTAGGTAACGTAATCTAATCAGCCCATAAACCAACAAATACACATTGAATGACCACTATTTGTGACCCCAAAATGTGCCCAATGAGCCCCAGCTAAAGCCCCGGACCACAATCCCCCCCCCCCAGGCCAGGAGGGACAAGGGCCCCCAACCTGGCCACACTGGGCACTGAAAGGGTGCATGCGTATCTGACAAATAAAAGACCAGGCCAAGGAAGGGAATGCAAAAACAGAATATTCACAGAATTAAACCAAGTCAGAAGGTATTTAAACTGAGTTGAGCGAGGCAGAGCCACAGTTTTTAAATTTGCAAGTGGCTCTTCTCTTAATGCCAGGGCCATCAGAGGCTGTGGAAAGACAAACTGCTTCAGCTGCAGCTTTCTGCGGGAAGAGAGTTGACACAGCTCCAGGGCAGCTCCATCTCCTGGACTGGGGAGTAAGATGGTCCTGCACATCTGCATTGTACCTAATCTCCACCCTGATGCTTAAAAATAAACTGTGAGAAAGTAACCATAGAAACCCTTACAGATGTCAACCCGATGCTGTCAGCTACGGAACTGCGAGGAGCAGCAGTTACAGCTTCGGTCAGTATTTATATCGTCCTTTCTATTAGCACAACGGGCTTTACAACTATTTATGAGTTTTGGGGCAAGCTAATAGGAACCACACATCTGGGTTCCTGTGGAAGGCACAGAGGGGCCAGCAGAGGGCGCCACCGCCCCATGACTGGAGTGGCTGGCACCCAATTCTTCCACCCCATAAATAAACATGCTGGGTGCTTGCCTGGTACAGACTGCAGTACCCAAAAGGAAGCATAAATTTCAAGGCTACGTGATCATCTTTCTCTTCAAATTTACTGTGGCGTTTAGGAGATTTAGAACATTACCTGGACCTGGGATTTGTCTCTCTTGTCCAATCCTCCCTTCAAACTTGAGAAATATGTTCTATGAAGGGCATATAATGTGACCCTAAATTCTTTACCACAAAGAGACAAGCCACTGCTAAAGGATCTTGTCTTTTAAAAAATCCTGGGTGTGCGCGTGTGTGCGCGTGTGCAGGTGTGCATGTGTATGTGCGTGTGTGTTGTGCTTGTTCTTTTTGTTTGGAATAATTCTTCTGAACCTAAACCAAATATAAGCAACTCAGAATATAGTTCTTCAGTAGACTTACCACAGAGCTCAGGAGGAGGCTATGTGGAGATTGTCTGCGTCGTAGGCAGAGGTCTCCAGGTTCCTGGAGCTGCTTGGAGCATAGCACCCACTGGCGATTCTCTCTGAAAAACCGGGACAGAGAGGGGAGCATCACGTGTAATGAGGGAGCCAGGCCTTCCGCAAGCCCTGCCCCAGCCTCCAGGATCAGCCTGGCCTCATCACGGTGCCCAGAGACCCTATGCACATGTGTTGGAAGAGGGCAAGGAGCCAGGAAGGCCCGCCACCACCCTCACCCCAACTGCCACCTGTTTGTAACTTTGCCTGGGCACAGCTGTCTCTCACAGGCAGCCCGGCCATCCGAAAAGTGGCTGCACATCTTTCTGTGGGGTTTCCCATGCACAGGGTGGGGGTCACACTGCTGCGCACAGAGCAGAGCGGCCTCATCGCCCAGAACATCTGCGGCTCCCACTGAAGAGCCGCGACGCAACAGCATGTGCTTGGCCTGCGCCTCGCCTCTGCACTCTTGCCTTCCAGGGCCCTGTGCCAGCCCAGCCCTAGTCCTGGGCGATTCTCCTGGAACTGTCCCCTCCTCCCTCTCAGGGGGGCCCAGATAGAAAGGCTGCTGTTCAGGAGAGGCTGAAGGAGCAAAACTCTTCCTAGTGGGGTTTCCTTCCCTTCAGTTTATCATTTATGTGTTTAGCTATCAAATGTCAGCAAGGTGTGGCCAGGAGTGGGTGACAGGCAGAGAAATCTCCACTGTCACAGTCTCCCTTAAAACATGGCTGTCTTGTTCCTTTTCTTTTCTAATATTCTTTGGTTATATGCACATGAGCTCAAGGGAGAGGACAGAAAGCAGAACTCTCATTCAGTCCTCTAGCTACCTCAGAACTGAGGCATTTCCTTTGTCCTAAGCAAAGTCAAAGTGGATCTCTCACTGTCTGTCCTGAGCTACCACAGACTGGTGGCAGCAGTGGCCCCAGTCACAGACAGAGTGGGCGCTGGCTGCTGAGAAGCCGTGTACAGGCCTCCCTGGTGGTCCCTTCTTCTAGACTCACACTTGCTACCAACTATTCCAAGAATTCTGGCTAAAAACAAATATGCTGTCAGGTTAGCTGGGAGGACACTAGGAAACATTATCCTCTGTCACCAGGGAAGTGAGGGTATGTGAGGAAGGTGTGTGTCTGGTCATGGGGACACCAAAGAGTGGTAGGACATCCATCCCCTGGCATCCAGAAGTGGCCTCATGGAGTACAAGTAACCTAAATTGTGGAACTCAGTAGCCTGCTTTTCAGTCCTGGTTTTGCTCCTAACTCATAGGACAGTACTATTGTTTTGAAATCATGTTTCTCTTTACCTTTCTAAGGATAGATTCTACTTCATCCCAGTCTTCCTTCAGCTATGGAGGATTAGGATTCCTGAATGTAGATGGCATTGGAAGAAAGGCCATTCAGTATTCAGCTTCTGACATTCCAGTTAGTGTTTCCCCCCAGAGAGTAGCTCCTGTCTTGGGGTTTCCTAAATTCTTTGTTTTGTCTCTTCACCCATTAAAATTCCCCAGCTGGAGCACTCCATGCTCAGAGAACAGAGCATGCTGCTGCATGTGTGCCCAGCCAGGAGGCTCGAGCTCTGGTGTGGATGGGTGGTGGCCTGGCAAAGAAAAGCCACCCCTTCCTCACTCTGGGGATTTGGGGACAGATGAGAGGAGGGGGCCCAAGAATGCCATGCCTGCGTTGCTTGGATATCTTTTGGGTATTTGGAGAGGGCAACATCCCTTTTCGGTGCAAGGAATTGACGCCCCAGGGCCTCCCTGCCTGTGGGCTGCAGAACCTCCACTTCCCTGGTGCATGAAGTCACAGCAGCCTTGTCCCCACCCCACCCCAGCAACCAACTGGCAAGAGGAGGGAGAGGCAGGTTGCTCAGAAACTGAGCACTTTTGTATGAAAAAGGCAGAGAGTGCCTCTGAGGGACTGTTTAGATTATGACATCAGACTGGGTTATAATCCAGAACTCACTGAATTAAAGCAGTTGTTTCCTTACTGCGCAGGGCATGGGGACCTGCAAGGAGGACCACAGTAGTTGAAGACTGAGTAGGGCACATTTTTACTGCGTATCTGGGAGTAGTTGGTGTTTAAGGGGCCCAGCTGAGCACGTGCTTGCGTGAGGGGGTGTGCCCGGGTAATCCGAGCCTCTGTGTCTCTACAGGCTACAGGAGGCTGTCATAACTGTCATCTCAACAGCTACATGGTATATCAAAGGGATATGCCTTCCTGGGTCACCTTGGAAATGCAATAAGTGCTAGGGAATGGGACTGAAGGGAGACACGCCAGGCACAGGGCAAGGAGCTCAGCTAGTAAGGGGGACCTCCCTCTTGGTGGGACAATGGAACAAATGCCCATTCTGCTACACAGTAGTCAGAGGTAAGGCATGACTCCTACGGAGGGGCCACACCCCATCGGTCCTTCACTGTGTGGGCTTTGAGTCCCTGGGGTCCTTGAGGCCTTGTGCTCTTGGTGCTGCCCCCAGTTGCCAGCCAACCAGGGCACCGTGCCTGCTGGCAGGACCGTGTTGGAGGCCGGCTTAGTATCTTGGCTGCTCAACCCTGCACAACCTCCATACCCTGGTAAGACTATATTATTTTCTTAGCTCAAATTGCCGTTTCCAAGTCATTATTTCTCTACGACGAGAAAACAATATTAGGTCTTATGTAACATCAACCTCAATGAATCTGGAAGTGATCATGGAATGGGTGGATTTTTTTCTCCTCCTTTAAAAAAAAAAGAGAAAAATAAATTTGAGATTGTTTGCATATGGCTGAGAATATTTATGAACTATTCCCCCTGTTTCCTCATCGCATATTTTACCCAGTGCATTTGTGTGTGGTACAGAATAAATCTTGATGGGGAGCAGACGCAGAAGGGGGAGAAGGCAGCTAAGGGACCGAAGATCCGTCAAACCCTGGGATGGGGGAATCTTGGGTCTTAGGGTGCTCACCTAGGTCTCTTGCTGTAGTCCCTGTGTGTCTGAGGGTGTCTTTTGGAGGGAGAGCTCCAAACACAAACGCAGAAGGAACTAGCATCTTTCGCTCCTTCTCTTTCTTTTGTGCCTGTCTCGCTCTTACCAGAGCAGAAAATGTTCAATATGAAGTTTCCTGACTGGGGGACCAGCAGCCAAAGATATCATTCATCTAGGCTTCCAGCTTATGCCCAGGGTGAGGGATGGGTGGGCAGGGGAGTGGGTGCTGGCAGAGAATGTATGGGTGTTGCCCATGCCACTGGATGCCAGTGTCCTTGCCATGCTTTGGCCCATGGGTGTGGTATGCCTGTCAACACAGCTTTTCACTAAGGAGGATCCCTGGAGAGCTTGAGGGGCAGGGTGAGAGGCATACATTAAACAAGCAAAGGGGGTGATGCTTCAGGATGTGTATTTTCCTCCTCAGAGCTGGCACAATTCTCTGCCACCCTTTGGAAGTTTCAGGAACACACTGACCAGGAGCAGGGGCATGGTACATTGGGGCCTACAAGAACGATGATGCCATCACCTGTCTTCTGGGACAGTCACTTACCCAGTGTCATCAGAGTTAATCCTTACAGTGATCAAATGAGGGTTTAGAGACCTGAATTTCCCTATCAAGGTGAGGAAAGCGATGCTCAGTGAGTTGAGGGACTTACCAAGGTCATCCCAGGTCCCCGGATTGGCAGAATTGCTGAGGTCTGAAGCCAATACAGTAAGAACAAATAACAGACTTTAAAAATCAGGTCCAAGGCCTTGGAAGAGCCCCATACAACGAAGGGGACAAGTGAGCAGAGCCCCAGTGAGCCCCCCCCCCCGAATGAGATCAATATCCAAGACCAAGTAAGCGCTGGGCCACAGCCCCTTCCTGCATTCCTGGCCCCTCTCCAGGGCCCACTCGAGAGGGCAGTAAAATGCGTCTCAGAACGAGCCACAGCTCCAGTCGTGGTTTTAGGCTCTGTCACCAAGTTTCATGGCCACTCCCAGCCCATTGACCAGGGCAGAGACCAGTGCTGTGTCTGCCCAGGGTGCCCAGACACATCTGGAATTAGAACGTACAGTGTCTCCTTTTCCTTCTCCTCCCTAGGATGGGGTCAGCTGGCCAAACTTGACTAACACTCCATTTAATCTTTCTTTTCCCTATTATAACCAAGATTTTGCCATTGTCTTTGTAGCACAATGTGTATTGTCTAGCCTGGTACCCACCCTCGCCCACACCGCCTGAGGATCTCATCTCAGTCTAGACAGTCACGAAGGGCATGCGGCATTTTCCCAGGCTGCTCACTCTGTCCTCCCAAGCTGGGAACACAAAGCAGATGAGGCTGCGCAGTCAGCGCCACCCCAGGGAGAAGGAAGCACTGAGAGACCGTGTCCGGCCCCCGGCCAGCTGGCTTGGAGCGTTCCAGTGAGGGTTCAGGGGATTCATCCCGGGCTGTGCTGTTCCATTGTCTCCAACAAAAGGCGTCCACAGAAAGACACACATGGCTGGCTGTGAGAAGTAGCTAGGGAGGCACCTCTGGGGAGTTGTGAGCCACAGTGCGGTCCTCTGCCTGCCTGGCTTCTCCTGCAGAGAGTGACACCCCATCACCCCTGCCGGCCTGCACTCCAGGGCTGATCCCTGAGCTCAACTGGAGCCTGGGGAAACAGCTCTCAGGGACAACTGGTGACAGAAGTGCGGTGCCTGGGGACCCGGCTTCCCTCTGTGCTAAGGCGGGGAGGTTGTAGACTAGAGTTTGGCACTGGAATGAATTCTGTGGTTCCTCGTGCAAGAACTCACGGGGGTGATGACACCCCACCCTGTTCTCTGGCGCTTTGCTCAGCTCCTGTATCTAAGCGGTTTGATAGGTAATGACTGGTGTATGACTGTGACAGCCTCCTGCCATGCCACCTTCCCGTGGGCATTCATTCTTTGGGCTCTGTCCCCACCAAGTCTCTGAGCAACTGGGCATACGCTTTTATGGTGACACTGCTGCATGGCGCCCTGGCCTTGTCACTAGGGACAGCTCTGGGTTGTAGCAACGGACCCCAAGTAAGCTCCACGTTGCCTCTCAGGTGCTTTGGGCACCCTACAGGGTTGTCCCTGATCCCACCAGTGGTGTCCCCTGCCCCTCTCGGGTTGGGTTAGCCATGGGGAACACTCACCTAGGGTCTGATCCTGTCTCTGTTCCAGGACGTCTAGACGTTTCCATTGTTTAACCACCTCTTTTTCCTGTACGCTTTACATGCGACCTTACTGTAGAATAGGTACAAGAGGCAGATGGGCACAGTAACGTGAAAGTTGAGGCGTGTTGCTGCGCCTGCTTGAGATAAACACTGTGAGCACGTGGTAAGAATCTCAAGGCCTGTGTTTCTGTATTCTGTACCAGGATTTGCCTGTGTTGATTGCATTCTTTAGCATGGGACACCTCATGTGAGGTTGAGGGCTCCCAGGTATCCTGGATGGGCGGTAAGCTGGCAGAGTGGAGGACAAGATGTTGAGGAAGCTGCCCTCCTAGGGAACCCTGTGTCTCCATCAGGGGATGAGGGAGTAGAATAAATGCCCTTCTGCTGCTCTTCCTGCAGCCCTCGAGCGGGGCCTGACCAAGGCTCTGAGGAAGCTGGATGACTACCTGAGCGCTCCTCTGCCTGAGGAGATCGACACCAACACACGCGGGGATGACGGCAAGGGCTCCCGGCGCAAGTTCCTCGATGGGGATGAGCTGACCCTGGCAGACTGCAACCTGCTGCCCAAGCTCCACGTGGTCAAAGTAAGAGGGCTCAGGCCACAGGGGGCCCCTGCATGGCTGTGTCAGGGTGGTGCCCACATGGGGTTGGAGCCGGGAGCTGCTGCTTGATGATGGTTGGTCTCTTGGAGCTTGTCTGTGTGTATTAAATGTGTGGCTATTACTCACCTTAGAGATGTACAGAGAAAGTGTGGTGTGGAAATGCCTGCCTGTTGTGGGTCTTCCATATAGAGGAGTGAATGCTGGATGCAGTCAGAGTCCCCCAAAGGCCCCTTCCTGGAGCTGCCCCTCCATAGAGCGCATCTCCATTGACGCAGCCATGTCCCCATCTGTGTCTTTGGTGAACAGACCCTGCATCAGCTCCCTGGGGAGCCACTATCCTCTTCCTCGTGGCCAGCTACACGCCTGGGGAGGCTGTAGGGGCATCAGATAGGGACCTCCCTGACCTTTGGTTATATGGCATAACCCTACACAGTTCTCTGAATTCAAAAAGAAGGAAATTCAAAAATAATCTCCAAATCCAAACTGGTCAGCTTTCTGCTGTTTCTGGAACAGGACTTCGTGCAGGGTGGTGGCACAATTCCCAGTGACAGAACCCCCGTGCTGAATGAGCCAGGATTCTCATTAGCACAGCTCTGATTATGACAATACCTTACATTGGGAGTCCCACAGGTATCCCCTGCCACCCCTCCACCCTCAGGAGGGGCCCAGAATACTATGACCCTCCTTTGCCCCTCTGAAGACAGCAGTTATAGCCAATGCCTCCAGACAAGCCTGTCTGCCACACCCTTCTCTGATGATACTGTTTGTACTACCCTCCTCCAGGAAGAACCAGACCCTACCCTCCGAGGGCGCGGTTTGTGCCTCTTGCAGCTGCAGTCTTGAGCTGCCCATGCAGATTTTCCTCTACCCAGAGCCCACCCATGCCTGGCTGAAATAGCAGCTGGGTGTGCACTGGTGCTGCCGGCCTCAGTCAGAAACAGGAGCTCATGGGTGAGCACAGTCGTTAATATGAAGATTCCCTGGGCTCAGAGCCAGGCCAACCATCACTTGTAGGAGTTGCCAAGTGAGGTTACTCTGAGGCTATTCACTGGTGTGCGACCCACTCCAGGGCGTGCTATCTTCTCCCTTTTCTGAGGGATACTTAGACCCGAAGGATGTCACTTTTCCATGCAGGAGGGAAGGGTACAGATGTCATCTCTCCTTGCCACCTTTTTACTGGTGCTCTGACACGTATTAACCACCACCTAAGAATCATCAGTTGAGTCAATTGAACAAACCCTTCTCCTGGTCCAGCGCATCAGCCTGTGATTCCTCCAGTGGCTTGCAGCCACAAAGGGCCAAGTGAATCCCTGTCCTTGGAGGACTTCGGTAGGCCTCTCCTTGGAGCCTGGGGACCAGATGAGGATGGGAGGAAGGAAGGGAGGGTGCCAGGCCTCGCAGCTGTCGCCTTGTATTTTTGCTGATCCCCCTTATCAGATCCAGGATCCAGCAAATCTTTCCCTGCACAAGAGCTTGGGGGAAGGGAGCTGAGCAGCCTCCAGTGCAGCCTCCGACGCCAAAGCTTAAGCTGGGCTGTGGAGCTATTTTCATATGAAAGAGCAAATTCAGAGCATGAGCCTGGACATCCCTGCGCATCCCAGCTGCATGTACACACTCTTGTCTGCTGCCTTTTGGGTCCAGCCCAGGCCAAGGACCAGAGTGTCCCTGGCCCAGGGCACAACAGGTATCCAGGATGGCAAGGGATTGTCTGGCAACCTGTCCTAGCCCAGCACAGAGACCACGTCACCCTGACACAAATAGGAAGGGAGACCCACGTACAAACACAAGTGGATTGATACATCACGTCTCCCCACTTTTCAAGCTATAAGCCTGTCCTTTGAGAACTTGGGTCCTTGGCCAGCATGCACAGCAAACTTGGTTTGATTCCTCAGCATCAGAAAAACAAAAAGCGCTGAAGTGTAACCTCTGCATGGACACATTTAAGGCTCTGCTGTCGATCCATGAAGAACATCTTTTGCTGGAGCTCATTTTCTGCGGGCCCTTGCACACCTGGCCAGGGCATCTCGTCCCAGGACCCTGTGGGTTTGCCCCACAGGGAAGGCAGCTGCCTCTCAAAGTAACCACAGGGCAGCTATGGGATGGGCAGGGGTGTGACTTCCCTTCCCTCCCATCCCAGATGGCCAGCACTTGTCACAGGTCTCTGGTGCTGTCACCTTCAATCACTGGCCTCCCTTCCATGAGGCAGACATTGTGTGGGCTTCCCACATCACTCATCTTAACTGAGAGGAGGCCACCCACATCACTCATTTTAACTGAGGGGAGAGCTCATAAAGAAGTCCCATGTGGAGAAAAACGGGAAGGCCCAGGGTTCACCTTTTAGCAGTTACCTGCTCTCCATCCTACTAGAATTATAGCTGCAATTGTGCTATAGGATGGTTCAGTGTAACAGTCGTGTGTGTGTGTGTGTGTTTTAGGGAAGGGTCTACAGGGTGTTCAGGGTCGCACTACTAGATTGGACTCACAGTGATCCGCTTGTTTACAGCTTCCCAAGAGCTGGGATTACAGGCCCGCACCACCACGCCCAGTCTCAATTGCCTTCTCAGCATGCCCTGGGGGCGGGGCCGGCATGGCCCGCCCAGGGATCGAATCCCCTGCCCCTGCACCTGCTTGCAGGTGCTTTAATCCACTGAGCTATTTGGCCAGCCCTAGTGTAACAGTCTTGAGCTTTCTAGGCAATGAGATCTTGCTGGGTGGCTTCATTTTCAATACCTCTGTGGGTACCATTGTATTTATGTACTGTCAGGCATTTACGCATGTATCACTGGCCCTTGGTCTTGTACACTGTTCTGTGCCACTTAGGATGCTGTTGTCTAGCAATATCGTGAAGGCTTTGTCCGCGTCTATGATTATTTCTTGTGGAAAAGTCACTAGTTGTAGAAGCACAAGGGAAAAGGGGAAATAGATATAAAACATGGAGGCAGCCCCGTCCCTCACATTGCACACATTCAGGGATGGCCCACAGCATGCACAGGGGTCTTCCTGCTGTGCTTATGCCCTGGGCCAGCCCCTGGACACCCGCTGAGGATGGCCTTCTTCTTTTTTAAAAAAAAATCTTATGTATTTATTAATGTATTTGGTACAGGGTCTCACTATGCAGTTTGGACTTGTAGTAATCCTCCTGTTTTCAGCCTTCCTGGCACTAGAATTAGAGGCGTGTACCACCACGCCAATCTCAGTGGCTGGCACTGTGTGCCCCTGGGCCTGGGACTGGTACAGCATGTGTTACCAGGATTTGAATCTGAGTCCTTACACTTGCCAGACAGGCGCATAGACAGTGGCGTTATCTCTACAGCCCCCGCCTTCTTCCTTCATCTGTCTCTGTTCCATCTCTCTGCTCAGGTCGTGGCCAAGAAATACCGCAACTATGACTTCCCTGCTGAGATGACAGGCCTGTGGCGGTACCTCAAGAATGCCTACGCCCGGGACGAGTTCACCAACACCTGCGCAGCCGACAGCGAGATCGAGCTGGCCTACGCTGATGTCGCCAAGCGCCTCAGCCGGCCCTGAGCACAGGCACCCTCACCCTCACCTGCTGCTGAGGATGCTGCTTCCCCCATGAGACTCTGGCTTCACCGGCTTCAGAGACCCCACTTCCTCCCCGACGCTGGAACCTTACCAGCAGCCACTCTTGCTTGTTTCCTAGGACCGCAGCCTGTGAGCTATAAGAGTCAACGCTCCCTCTGTCTGGACATGCAGGAAGCCGGCAGGCAGGGAGGAGAGAAACATATGCCTCTGTACCTGCCTGCAGAGCCTGGGTCCATGGATTTGGGGTCGCTCTGGGAAGCCACCTCTAGGCGGTCTCAGTCCTTTCTGCCAGGGTCCTAATAGCTCTCAGATGCTTTAGCAAATTCCAGCCCTGTCCCTCCATGCTGAACCTGCAAGGCCAAGGCCCAGGCACTCTAGTTAGGATGAGTCTATGTCTTGCTAGGGGAATGCAGAGGGACTGCGTGGCTCTGGCATTGGGCAGACGTACTCGCTGCCAGTCGCTCACACCTGCAGACGCTCCAAGACCAGACTTCAAACTCCCTCCAGACAAACCCACAATTCTCAACCTTGGCTGACCTTGGCTTTTGCCTGTCTAGGCACGGCCAGGAAGGAAGCTGGTATGCAGGTCCAAACTGGGGTGGCTGGGATGGGGAGGTGGGGAAGCACTGTTGGTGCCAAAAGGCCCCTGGGGTCTACAGCCATGGGTTTGCGTGCTTGGGAGTGGTTGTGTGGTGAGATTGGTCACCTGGCTGGACTGTGCATCAGCAAGCAGCTTCTGGTCTGTGAGGAAGTGGTGGAGTGGAAGAGAAGAAGTGGAGGAGGTCTCCACGAGGCTCTTTATAAGGCTTGGTGTCCCATGGTCAATGTCACAGTGACTCTTCTCTTGCAATCTAAGCCTTGAACTTCTTAATGTCACTAACTAGTGACTTCATAGTGAACACCCTAGACTGGCCAAAATGCCTTTCTGTTCTCTCTGAGCTGCCCCTGGCTTTGGATCTGCTGGCTTTCCAATTGCTAGATAAAAAAGAGCAGTGATGATCTTGCTCACTGTCCCCGCAAGGCCATCTTCCTGCTGTCACCTCCTGGTGTGCACTGGACATCTTCAGAGAGGAAATGGAGAGACATGGACTAAACTCCGGCTCCTCTCAGGGGCACCCTGTGGAGAAACTTCCCCCCCATGGCCATCCATCCAGCACCCCACCCCTCTATACTACAGAAAAAAGCCAAGGACCCCCGCCCCAGCCCACTGCTGTGGAGAAAAGCATGACCAGTTCCTTAATACAGAAGCACCAATGAATCCTAACCCACACACTCACCCACCCCCCACCAAGGAATCTCCAAAGATGCAACCCAGGGCAGGAAGCAGGGATCTCTTCCTGCCCACCCATGAGGAAGAGGATGCAGTCAGTAGGACATACATGAGCCCACTTCTGCCCCCTACCAACGGACCTCTCCGCACCTCTGTCTGAAAGGAGACAGGTGGAAGCTGCCCTGTGTGCTGAAGGGAGAAGCCTCAGCCTTGGGGATAAGAGATCAACAACTCTGAAGGGCTCCTAAGTAGGGTGAGCTCCAGGCATCCCCAGAGCCTCCCCTGACCCCACGCTGTGGTGAAGTGACTTGCAAGTGGGCTGGGCCCTCAAGACCAACCTGATGCTTGAAGTCCATGAAGCCTAAAAACAAACCAAGTCAATGCTGTCCCTGGGCGCTCCTCCTGGAGATGACTAGCTGACATAAATCATAATACTAGGCAGGGCAAGAAGTATTACTGACCCATTGTAACCCTTCTGAAGGCGGGCAGGAGTTTGGAGGAAAGCCTCTTCTGGGAACTTGACTCAGAAATACCTTTTCACTTCGGCTATAGGTTATCGTACAATGCAACTAACCGACCACTTGTCAGAGTCACGATGGCTTCTGGCCGCACTCATCACAGCATATGAAATAACAATAGTATTAGTGATATTACCTTCTAATTTTTTTTCAGATGAGTTTTCGTCCAAATCCTCCGGTCTGTCTGGGCACTGGCCTCAACCTCACGCTGTGGCATCCTCTGAACAGTAGGACGGCACATCCAAGGGCCTCTCGGGAGTGTGGCTGGCTTTGCGCCCAGACTCTGTAGCTCCAGATGCTGGGTGGAGATGCTCTTGGCGGTTGGTCCCCAGTTCCTAAGAACACACATTCAGTAGTGCAGAACGGGGCTATTCGTGTTGAGATCCTATTTCACCTTGTGTTCTTCTCTGCTTTGATTTTCACGCCACCATATTTTTGGGGGCTGGTTAGGGAAGATGGAGGAAGAAAATGAGAGCCACACCCAGCATTCCAGAGGTGAGCTCATCTCTGCTCAGGACTGCCTACCTCTGTGTGTAGCTGGGAGAAGTGTTGGATTCAGTTTTCATACTCCTGCAAGACGAGCTTCCTGATTGGGCCAGAGCACAGTTCCTTCATCTCCTGACTAAGGAAGCCAAATGCCAGGCAAATTTGGGATCACAGACACCTTTTCTGGCCACCTGGTAGCAGGCAAATCAACAAAAAGGGGGACAGCGTGGCCAGCTTGCTTAGCCCCACAATCCAAAGCAAGTTCAGCTTCCCAGGTAATGCCATTTCCTCAGGGCCAGAGAGGAGCTCGGTCTTCAAAACGAGATGCCAACACCAGAAGTGTCTTCTAGCACCTCTCAGATGGAACAGCGGAGCCCTTCCCAGTACCTGTGCTACTCAATGGTTGCTCCACAGTCGGATAATAGCAAGTGTCTTGGGATGGTCACAAGAAGGAGTAGACAGACCCGGATGGTCCAAGAGCTCCAGGAGTTAGTAAGCCTAAACACAGAACTAGGAAGGAGGCAGAAACAGGAAGGTCTCTCTGGTGAGAGCTCACCACCCCTGCACCACCCTATGTCTAGAAGCAGCAGCTATGCAGTAGGTGCTTGTGTGCTCCCCTCTGCCCTCAGCGGCCAGGGGCCAGCTCAACATGATGCTGGTGGTGTTCCTTGGGAGCTCATGGTTAAAAATCACTTGAGTGATTCTCAAGGGGTCATTATGTTCCTTATGACATTCAGAAGAATATCAAGAAAGCATTAGAGAAAAAAGTGGAGGTGGGAATACACAGTTGCTTGCAATGTCTGCAGAACATGAGTAATGTTGTCACTGGCCGTCCAGCCCCTCTGCACCGAGGCCCAGGCCTTGTGGCTGCCATTGTCTGCCCTTCAGGTCACACAGGCTGCGCACCCTCATGAATACCACTCTTCTCCCTTCACCCCATCCCTCTCCAGCCTGGCTCTGGAGACCCAGTCCCATAATCAGACACAATCCAAACTGCATATAAATTATGTAATGTTCTTTAAAGAAATAGATCTGACTCCTTTTGCTAACCCAAAATAAAATAAAATACTACCCCTATGTAAGGTTGGGCTGATATGTATCGCTATGAAGCCAATCTAGTTTTTGGCAAAACACAGTTTTAAGGATCCAGTAGTCTAAGGCATTTTGTATATAGAGATTTCACAGTATTAACTATGCATATATTTAAAGTATAAAATACCCAGCTAATGTTTGAATTTGTCTTTTTTTTTTCTCTAGCTATTTAACTATACCATTTTTTTAAGCTGGGGCATTAACTCATTTAGTAGAAGATGCCTAGGTTTTATAAAAGAACCAGCATTCATTGAATCAAGACACTCCAAGCGATGACTACTTGATTTTCCTGAGACCTTTAACTGTGGTGACAAAAATAACAGGCCTCGCTTTCAAGCCTTCATAAATGTAAAATGGCTTTTCGTGAAGATAGAGCTGAGCAGTTCCTCACAACTCTGGAACAATTAGGCATTTGTTTCCCAGTATTGATTAGAGTCAACTGATTTCAAATAAAAGTGGTTTATTTTCAAACAGGATGATCATCAGGTTTCTTATTTGAGGTGGAGATTGCCTATGCTTCTTCAAATGACGTCTGAACTTTTTTTTTTT
>NDGN011370152.1:0-13868 GCA_002564285.1 Tympanoctomys barrerae
TCTACATCATCGATCACTTTCCTCTGTGGCCCCATAATCTCCTTGAACAGAAAATTTGGGACAGCGCTGAGTTACAGGATGTTAGAGTACAAGTTCCCTAATGTCCTGAGTATTCACTGACATTAAAAGGCTAGGGCCAAAATGTTGACTGTCCTTGTAGCCCTTCTTTTTCTCTAATTTTTGGCCTGCAAACTTAAGTTGTTAACCCTCCAGAAGAGAAGCTTCATGATATTATCACCCTACAACACAGGCACTTGAGCTTAACATCACTGTCTGGCTATCAAATGCCTTAGACATAGCATAGAAGAGGTATTTTCCAACAATCATTGACAAGCTAAACTTTAAATACCCATCAAATGTGAAAAAAATCAATTACACATTTTTACACAGAAATTTAGAAATCTAACCATATACAACATTGTAGCAGGACAGACCTATGACAGGATTTTTCTTGTCTATGGTTTTCTTTTATTATCTTTTCTTTTTAAACAAACATTTACTTGACAGAGAATGTGGCAGTAATTGCTGTAACAGTAGACGCAGTGCGCGTTGAGAAGACCGGAAGGACAGGCGTTCCAGGCAAATTCTTCTCTCGCACTTCTGTACCGCTGTAAGGGCGGAGCGTCCACCTGAGACTACTCCAGGCTAGAGACCGTCCCTCTTCCCGCGCTTCGCGAGGCAGGGTCTGAACAGAGCTTCTCTGCGTGTATCATTACAGGAGCTACGCGCCGAGCCCCGCGTCACATCGCAGTGCTGGACAGTGGCCGTCTCCCCATGATCTGCTGAAATGTTGCAGAGGCCACTTTTGTCAGACTTGCCCGCTACCTCGTGCATACAGAGGTGACGGGCTTTGCCACTGCGTGCGGGACCTCACTTCAGCCAAAAGGAACGAGCAGGGTCGGCCATCCGCGTCTGCTACCTCGTGTGCTCCGGTGATTCTGGCAGTGCCGAGTGAGTTTCGCACCCAGAACCCGGCTCTGTAGGTAGCCCCGTGTCCTGAGCTGACCGTTCGCGTGGTTTCCACCCACACGCTGAGTCATCCCCAAGCTTCTCTGCGCTCTCTGTCCACGGGCTCAGAGAACAGCTCATTTTCCCAGAAGGGTGCTTTCGACTACAGTCATTACAATGATGCGAGAATTCAGCCAACTCTGCCAGCTTTGAGGCTTAGTTTTAATCACTGCTAATAAAGGTAATGATTTAGTGGGTGGAAAAATGAGTATTAGAAAGAATGATTAGACTCTTCATGAGTTTCATAACTGATCTCCGTGGAAGCTTATTCTATGTCTCTGCTGATCCATTTAATTCCATGTTTGGAAATTATCCCTGAGAATAAAGAGATACTGAAAAAAGCCCAAACCCAAGACATATGCAGGCTTTTTAAATTTCTCTTTCAAAATGAAGCTCCAATATATTAGTAGCACCCCTCCTTTTCCCAAAACGGTGTTATCCTGCCATTCAGGTTAGAAATTGCTACTATTTAATGCCAAAAGGAGGAAATTCTGGATAACGATGAACTGTTAATTTTCTAGCAACGCGGCAAGACATTTAGAAAAGCAATAACAGAAGCAAAACTTAGCAGCAAAATGCCCTCAGTGCAGACATGGGATGAATTCGCTGCAGACCAAGTGAATAACAGCTGACTCTCTAACAGCATGCTAGACAGGCGTCCTCGCATCGCCCTGTGGGGCCCTCACACGTCTCTCTGCTCACAGATTTCCCTAGCGCCGTGAAGCACCAGGAGGAAGCAGCCTAGCGTCTACCCAGGGAAGATCGCGGACACAGGGGCCCTGACCGTGCCGCCTCCGAGCTCAGCAAAGCATGCTGGCCAGGCCAGACGCAAAGGGCCAGGGCTCCCAGCGGCCTCTCGTTGCCAAGATAGAGGCCGTGTGCAGTGAGTGAAAGCAGTCGCTCCGGGCCCAAGAGCTGGAACTGGCTTTAAATCTGGAAAACGGGTTTTGCACAGGCATTGCTAGACTAGGATTTTCTGTCCTCTGCCATGACATCGAGGAGCAGAGACAGAAGCCCTAGCTCAAGGGCTCGTGGGTGGCCCAAGGCCTCGTACAGCTTGACTAAGAGAAAAACAATGAATTTTCACAGACTTGTGAATGCACTAGATTTGTCTCTGTGGCTCTTTATTAAGAAAATCTGTTGCTCTTCGGTGTAAAAAAATCATAGCCATAATAATATGAATACATGCATCATTGGACTACCAGTCCTAACACACAAACAACTCCAGTTTGTACTTGCACATATCACAGCCACTTTTGAAGTTTTCCTAACCTCAGGCATATCAAAATTATAAGAGAAATGTTTACTAGAATGAAAAAGCAAATTGCAGATTGTTGAAAGGAAGAATTGAAAGTCTTTGAAGTGAAAACACGTTGTCTTCCTTGGCATGCGTGAATATAGAAAGGCCAAGGCTGGGACTTTATTGAAGGGAAATTGTTTTAAGCACAGGTGAGAACTGAACTGCATTTTCTTTCATAGTAGGATTGAGCCTGCTCCTCTGGAGGCCCTGGAGGAAGGAGAGGAGGAACAGACACCTTGCTTGCGGCCCTGGGGTGCAGGCACAGGGCGTTGCTCAAACCTGTGGCAACTTTTCCTCTTCAAAAAGACTCCGGTAGGCACACTTTGCTGGGAGCTTCTGTAGTCTAGCACAGAGATGACACCTCTGAAGACAGTTTGGGGCCGGCATATTTTATTCTAGAAGTTGTATTCCATTAGGAATAAATTTTTCACCAAGTTTTACTTTTCTAGGTGAGATCAGTGAACAGAACACCACAGTCCAATCCACTGAAGTTTGCAAAACAATTTCAAAAAGCTGCCTTGTCTGATGCCAGCTTCCAAGGGCGGGCCAGGCGACTCCCACTTGTATTTCTGGAAAGACCTTTATTATTTTTCTTTCCTTGACCCCAGAGAAAAATACAATAGTTCGCTCTAGTTTAATTAGCCAACTACTCTGAGTATCGATGAGTGAACTATTGATGATTGCATTTCTACATGAAGGAGTAAATCGTTCTGGGTTTCTAGCTGAGTCTGAGGAAAATTTTATTAGTACTTTGTCCCTTTATTTCTTTGTTTCTAAATTGTGAAAATGTACTCTAAATCATCTCTTGGTGGTTATGATTGCTCAAATACAATGAAACATCATAATAACATTTACAAAACAAAACTATCACACGTGTACTAGTGGGTGCACATATATAATACAGGAATATTTGTTTTAATATGAAAGACTATGAAGGAATAACTGATGATCAGGGGATTGCTTTTGAGTTTCTCTAAGGGAAAGAGAGAACCAAATATAAAAATGAAATTTTAATGAAGTATCGCCCACTTCACAAGATCAGCCACCTGCTGATGGTCTCCCGTTTTGTGCATTTGGTCCCTGAGGCTCTAAGTGCCACTGCAAATGTTCAATGGTGCAATGTAATTCTTCCCAGTTCCACATGCTGCTGAGGAGATAATCTATGATTTATGTACCTCCTGACAATACACATTTTTGTGATTTTGGTAGGTTTAAATTAAAATAATAAATATCACTCCTTATGATATTCATCTGCAAAATATTTCTTGGCTACAAACTGAAGTATACAGCAACGCAGAAGTAGAATTAGATGAACAAGATTACACTAAACTAAGATCTTCTGGATAGCCAAGAAAACAATAGGCTAGAAAGTAAATTACAGAAAGAAAATATTTCAACTATTTGGAATAATAAAGTAATATACAAATTATAGGGAACACAAGCAACTCAATAGTAGGTGATTAAATCAATTCTTTTAAACAAGAAAGGAAATCTGCACATTTTTTGAAAGAAGATGTACACATGGCTAAAAGGTGTATGAGAAAATGTTCAACATCATTAATCATCAGAGTATGCAAATTAAATCACAATGTGCCATCACTTCACACCTGAAAGAATGGCTATTATTAAAAACATGAAAGATAACAAGCGCCACCAACCAGACAGACAGAGAGGACCCCAGCACGGTGTTAGTGGGAGTGCAAATTAGCCCTCCAATTATAGAACACGTTGTGGTGCTCCGTTAAGAAGTAAAAAGAGAGCTGCCACCTCGCGCCTCGGTCCCACGCCTGCGAATGCAGGCAAGGGAAGGGCCGTCAACGCCCGCCTGCCCGCCTGCGAAGAGCCCGCTGCAGGAAGGCCCGCGTCCCCGCAGCGCTGGTTACCAGCCAGCACGGGAGCCAACCCACGTCCCCCAGATGAAAGGATTAAGGTAATGTGCACATGCGCAAAGAAGAGCGGTGGGCTTGGAGGAGAGGCCGCTCCTGCCGCAGGGCCCGCACAAGGATCCAGCATGCGTCCAGTACGTAGGCGAGGCCGCACCTTTCTTATTTTTTTTTTTCTTTCCGTGTTTTTAGCCTAAATGTGCAATACATATTGCACACATTCTGCATGGTGGATTGCCAGACATGTGGTGTCTTGACCCCCTTTTGACCTCCTGCACGCCCTCCCCTGCATCCCCTTCCCACTCAATGAGGGGGGACTACAGGGTCAGAAGAACGGTAGCTCCTGAAGGGCTGAGGAACGCTCTCACTGAAGCACAGCGCCTCAAGCAGGGGGTGGAGGAGGAGTCTGCCTTCCTCTGAGGCACATCCATCCTCTCTTCATGTGGACCGCGGACTTCGCTGGGGACTCCTCTGCTCTGTCTTTTCTACCGATCCTCTTCCTCAGCTGGTGCCCTCACGGCTCTCGGCTGGAACACAAACAACTCCTGGCTCCAGGCTTCCAGCCCGCAGGCCCCTGCAGAGCTTCAGCACCGTGTGTGCGTTCATGCTTTCTTCTCCGCACCCCCCCCCGTGGCTGTCTCCTCACCCAGCAAGCCCTGAGAAGATGAAGTGCATCGCCTCACCTCTCACCTTCCTCCTGCTCTGCCCTGCTCTTCCCATGTCCACCCACTGCCAGTTTGCCCTTCACTTTGTCAGGCCAGGAGTCTTGGCGTCGTCACTACCTCTCTCTTCCCTTCTGCCCAAACCCCATTCACCAGAAAATTCTGCAGATTTCATGCTGGATGCCCTCAAAATAAGGATAGCAGGTCTCAGCATCTGCAATGGTGAAGGCTAATTTTAACAGGACTTGGTTAGAAGACCACTGGGCAGGTGCCCGGATCCTGGCATGCTTTCTCACTGAGTGTTCACCGCTCAATGCGTTGCCAGCAAGAAGCGGGCCACGTGAGTGCCCTTTTAGGGAGCCACCTGCGGCATGTTCTGTTCAGCTTTCTGGTCTTTCAGCCCTCATCACAAATGTCCATCGGTCTCTGTGGACAGCTAGCTTTCTCCATTTCAGTCTACAAAAGTTTCCAAACTCCAGAGGCTACTGGGTCGCATGCTCATGCATCATCAGAGGACTGAGCCCCCTCTCTACTAATGTTCTTTACTTCTCAATGCTCCCATTGCTGGAAAAATACCCTCTACCCATGATTTAGAAGAGGAGAGGGTCCTGTGGCTTCTCAGCTAGGAGGCGCTCCTCCTTGGCTACTGACTTCAAACCAGAAGCTTTGTCATCCAAGGGGGCAGCAGATGGAAGCAGCAAAGTGGGAGGACAGCTCTTCCCGTTGGCCAGCAAGCAGAGCACAGGAGGAGGGCACGAGGGACAGCTGTGCCCTGAAAGCACCCTGAGTGACCTGCTGCGCTGGGCCTCGCCCCGACGTCACACAGGGCTGCGAAAGTTCTCAATCAACCCGCTGCTGGACCAGCGCATGCATTCCACCCACGCACAGCCCCGGAAATCCTCTGCCCAATCAGGTTGAAAGCTGAGCTGATCTCAAGATGCTGAAAAGGGCATGGTGTGTTTTTTTTTCTAACAGGAAATTTGGCAAGTCATGTAATATATAACTTGGTGCTCCATGATTGTTTAATTTGGTAAATTAGCTGGTCTGCTGGTACATGAATCAGATTTATGAACTTTAACAATTACAATACCACAAATGTTAGGTTTACATTAAATTAAATTTTGAATTCATAGTTAAAAGGAATTGTACACTCCATATCTTTAAGTATTTTTACAATATGTGTAATTTCTGATGACAGCTTTTGTGGAAATTTTGCAAAGAAACATTTTACTGTACAGATGAAATTACACAGGATTCCTGCAATCCCGTGTGGATAGCACACAATGTAAAATAATATTACAGTCTCACATGCGATAGCTTTAAGATTTTTTTTGGATTCCATGTTGCAAATCTATAACTTTATAGTATAATTTTTCAGTTATTTCATTATGATTGCCATTAAAATATCCTTGAGTGAATTTTCCCTGCTGCTGCTGCTTCCCTACAGCTGCGGCCAAGGATTCATGGGACACATGACTGATTTTGTCACCAAGGTGTATGAGCATGGTGACACTAAACCCATGTTTATCATTAGAATATTTCTATCAATGAATTATTTATTTTAATTTTATGAGTTTTATTGTATTAATCAGTGCGTAATTGACAGAAAAATAAACAGAAGCTTGAACTCAGGACCCTGCGCTTGCCAGGCAAGTGCTTATTCTACTGAGCTCTCTCCCCGGCCCCTAAATTCAAAGATTGTACTGTGCAATTCTCTATTTTGAAACTGCAACATTTCACTAGGAATTTCTGCTTTGCTGCTGTGAACAGTTCCTGCACTGGTCAACTTGTGCTCTGCTAGCAAGTACAGCATCCGCTGGAAACCAGAAAACCCAATGTCAAGTGTAACATTCCAATACATTTGGAAGATGTAAGCGACACGCTTACAATATCATTCAGTTTATTACTATAAAGTAAGGATCTGATGGTTGAGGTTCAAGATAAATTTCGAAACTGAAAGCTCAAATCTTGCCATCTATAAGGGCATAAGATTTTACAGCATATTTTCACAATCACTTTTCCATAGGGCTTTTACATTTCTGCAGTCACCACGAAAAATCCCTGCTAAGTACAGCAGACCTGTGCATGCTTTCAGTTCAGCTAGTGGGGTGTCATAATAAATATATTTTTGAACATGGCTGTTGGTGCATACAGCATGCTTTATTTGCATTTAAGCCTTTGTGCATTTGACAGCTTCGTGTAGTATCTCATCCATCGCAATCTTCAACATTGAATGGTGGTGCTGACATCCTGTCCAAATTGTTTCCACACCGCCAAGAACTTCACTGTAGCTTTGAACATAGTTCTAACATTGGATTGTTCTATTTTATTGCATGACCATTTCAGGACATTTTGCCTAATCAGACACATACTCACTCTTGGCAGCTTCCTTCGTCATTTTAATGAAGGAAGTTCGCTTTCCCTCATCTGTGTGGGTTGATTCTTGCTCCGCTTCACTGTCACAAGAACTTCGGCTCACACACCCAAAGTCAAACAGCAGCAGCAGCAGCATTATCATCACCCCCACACCTCTTCTCTGTTATGAAAGCCTGCCTTTTACCATAGTGGATGATCTACATCATCCATGCCTGAGTAATCTGATGATTCACTTCTGACCTCCTCCAGAACTTGCAAATCTGGGTTTCTCATGTGCCGTTGTACTGACTTTGGCTGCTTCTAGCAGAAAAATCAATCAGAAACATAAAAAAAGTAAATCCTGTAGTGCTTTGGGTTTACTGGACCCTTTGTGATGCTCGGGCAAACATACAAAATCAAAGCAGAAAATGGGGATGGGCCCTCTTTCCACTTTGCACACATGTGCACTCCTTGCCACCCATCATGCCCCGGGAAGAACTGCAGATTGCTCCCTGTGTCCCTCAGGGAGAGGTGCGGAGACACACGGTCAGGCCCTACAATGATCAATTATACATTTACAGTAGAAAAATAAGGATGGATCTGCTGGACTCAGTCTTACACCCCTCTGGAGGGAAAACAGTGATACCCTTCCCACTGGAAACATAAACCTGAATTCATTGTGTACATCTGAGTGACACTTTAGATTGATGCTGCACATTTTTAAAAGATGCTACTCAGATATAATTCTACGAATGATTATTGCTTAGTTGTTTAAGAAAATTCTCATAAAACAACTTTTCATGCCTTATGACTTGGCCTGTACCACAGAATACAAGATACTTCTTCCAAAATAGAAACAGAAAACAATATATAATGATGATATTTAAACATATTATTTTAAGTATTCCATTTTTCAATAGTTCTCTTGAAGACAATAAGAACCAGACACAAAATTAACATGCTTCTATTGTGAGGTTTTCCCTCTGTCATGTTCTACATGTCAGGAAATTATTGCTTATTTCCAGAATAGTCTCAATAAAAATGCTAACAATCCACAAATACATGTACAGCAACCACTACATGCCAAGGCACACTTCCAAGAACTTTATTCAGATAAACTCCCAAAAACTTTGAACTAATGCTTTGAGGCAATATTATTTTTCCCTTTCTAAATTGAAGAAATGAGCCCACAGAGATTGCTGAAATTCCCTATGATCATGTACTCACTAAGCGACACAACTGGGTTCAGGTACAGGCTGGGTGGTATTTGACCACTTGAAGTTTTGTTAAGTTTCACAAGGAACTCCCTGTCTCCACCCTACCCTGTAGCTCTCCCCTAAGTCAACAGAGATATGTGCTGATGGTTGGGATCAGGGAAGAGCTGGACACCACAACAGTGTGTGCTCAATGCAGAAGCCTCCTGCTCTGAGGCAGAGGGAACTGGGGATATCTGATCATTGCATGGAGGTGGTCACTGACCTGAAACCTTTGTTCTTAGCATACATTTTAAGTTGTGAATGAGAAGATCAGTGTGGGTCTGGCCCAAAGAACAGGGTATCTTCCTGTGTGAGAAGCCCTACAGGTACCACATAGGGCAGGCTCACCTTGCTGACAGCTTGCTGTGGGAATAAACTTTAGATGGGGCTGGGACTGGAGCTCAGTGGTAGAGCACTTATTGTCCAGCACTGATGATATCCTGACTTTGATCTCTACTACAGCAAAAACTAAACAAGCATGTACAAGGTAAATTCTAGAGGAGTACATATTCCTTATGCAATTGTTTTTGGAAAGTGAAGCAAATACATAGAGATGTGTTTTTGAAATAAATTTTATGTGGGAAAAGACAACTAGACACTAAGACATCTCAGAGAGACGAAAGGTGGAGCACTGAGAGCGCAGTCGTGATGTGGATTTCCAGCCCCAGCTTTTGCTTGTCTTTGACATTTGGGTCTGTGTTTTCGGAAGCGTGAATGGCTCTGAGACACTGCAGCCCAGGAGCCAGCAGGAGCAGGTTCTGGAGAACTCCTCTTTCTGGGGAGGCCAGAGAAGGGAAGTCACACGGTCTCTGTTGACAGATTTTGAAATATTGTTTACAAAAAATCCAGACATGGGATAGAGTTGCTTAATTGTCTTATTTTTCAAAGAAACAACAATTTTAATTAGAGGACATGTTCACAGTATTCAGATATCAACATCAGTGAATCCAAATATAGTCACCCAGAAATAAAAGCAGAGATGGACAGGAAATGGGGACATTTTTAATTCAAAAAATAAGATTTGTATGAGCAAAACAACCCAGGCAAGGTATGACTACAAAATGTTGTCAGCAAAGCCAATTTTAATAAAAATGACCAGGTGATTGATAAATATTGTCACCGATATGGTGAAGTTATGACTACTGCAAAGCAAATGCACAGAGCTAGCGATTCTCGCCCTGAGGAGAAGAACTCCTAGTGCACAGGAAGGGGAAGCTGACAAGAGAAACCGTCACGGATATTTACAACTTGCACATTTAATAATGGGGAGCTTTGATTTTCTTTTTTATATAACATTTCTGGTCACTTTTTTTTTTTTTTTTGGTACTGGGGATTTCACTCAGGGCCTTATGCTTGCTAGACAGGTGCTTTTGTATATAACATTTCTGATGGTGCTTGCAGAGAGTCCAAGGTAGAAACACTGAAGGATGAGATAAAACCTAAGTCAACTCAGTCATCTTTTCAAATGAGATCAAATCTGTTGTTTGAAAAAGTCATGTACTCAAGCCCACGACTCCACACTTGCCATAAAGCAACATTAAGTCGCTCATTGTTTTGCAAAAATTATGAAAATATAGGTTTCACAAGATAATCATCTAGCTTGGTCACCTTTTAATGAGCAAAATTTTACCTAATTCGAAATATACAATCAGGGCTGGCCAGATAGCTCAGCGGACTAAAGAGCCTGCTTAGGCAAATTGCAATGGCCAGGGTTCGATCCCCAGCATGCCGGCTGGCCCCGTCCCCGGGGCACGCTGAGAATTGGGCGTGGTGGTGCATGCCTATAATCCCAGTGCTTGGGAGGCTGAAAACAGGGGGATCACTAAGAATCCAATCTATGTAGTGAGACCCCATAGACCCTGCCCTGAATTCATTATAAAAATTATATATCTATATATATATGTATATATATGTGTGTGTGCGTGTATATATATATATATATATATATATGTATTATATGGAATCAAATCCCATCCTAGACACCATGACATTTTCATTTTTGGTGATCATATTTTATTTCACTGAAACATTGTATCTCTCCCTCTCTGCAGTTGGCCCAGGAAGAGCTCAGCGAACATGGGGCTAAATATTAAACATTTGAGAGCCATGTAACAGAGGTCAGAAGCGAAGGTAAATAACCGCCACCTCCATCACATTAGGCGAGTCCATCCTGGCCTCAGCATCCCCCATGGAGACCTGGATCTGTGGCAGGCACTGGCGATACCCCGGGACCAGCACGGCAGGAGAGCCAGACCTGACCAGGAGACCTCGCGCCCCTGCAGCAGTCCGAGACCAGAAACAGCAGATTGCACCTAACACAGCAGACAAATACAAGGTGACTCATTTATGTGTATAATCAATAATTAAAAACACTTCATGAAAATGTGTGCAATTCCCACTCATGGTCACAATTGTCATACAGTGCTCCTCAGAACCAGCCAAGGCAGTAACAGTAAGCTGGTGTATCCAGTAGGCACTTACTTCCTCGAATGTAAATTCTCTTCAAATTCAATATTCATCAGACTCATGCATGAGTCAAATCATGATGAATTAAAATAATACCCCATGCTGCAGTTTATATGCATACAATACAAATAAACACTAAATTCCTCTAAATCCTCTTGTCAAGTGTTGTCCATTTCAGTTCCAAAACGGAACTCAAGATGGTGCCGGCATAATTAGCACTGCTATAAATAGAGCACTCACCAGACCTAACTAAGCAGGGCCAATTAGTTAAGATGCTGAGGGCATTAGGTTAATCTCTTCATCAAAGAGGATGTAGTACCTAAAGGAGCAAAAGATGCCAAGTGAAAAGCACACAGATATTTTTGGCTGAAAAGAAATTTTGTAAGAAAAATGAAAGACGCATCACTTGAAATCCTTTGGAAAGCGCAGACCACACTCAACCCTAGAGGTGTCTACAGTGACTGTGGATGGATTAATTTCTCCTCGTAATAAAATTTCAAATGAGTGTGGAATTAAAATATCTTAAATCTAAGCATGCAAATAAAGCCTCCTCAGGGTGAATTTCCTTTATAGTGTGTAGCTCTTCAGATCAATATGAACGCTTATCTTTACTCTTTTCAATAGTAACATAAGTTGCATTACCTTTGATGCTCTTTTGTAAATTTTCCTAAGCAACCTTGAAAGAACAGCTACAAAGCTCTTGAAAGTATACATCTCAATTTTGAATTTAAAAAGTGACTTGCTAAACTCCTTACTCCTTAATTGATTTTGAGATAATTTCTTAAAAGTTTTTACTTTTAAAATGTCCATCTCATCCGCAGTAGTTGCCTTTTTTTCTTTTGAGGATGTTCAAAGGGAAGAGCCGGTAGCCCTTGCGGACAGCTTGCTTCAGCACTGTGCATGTATCGAGCAAGGTCCATGGAGTACAGCCTCCATTGTCTTGCAGTTCAACATACACCACGTGCTCTTATGTGAGGCAGGTCACTCTGTTTGTGGTGATGGTGAGAGACATGACCGGAGGAAAGTGTCGCCAGGAATCCCACCCTGTGCAGACTGAGCGTGGACCCTACCAGCAGGGAGGTGTGGGTCAGCCACGTACAGTGGTCCCCTGGTGCTCTGAGGAGAAGTGGCAAGTGTAGGTCCTGAGGCTGCACCAGCACACGCGTGCTGCACTGTACTGCAGTGAAACAGGCCCCTGATGGTGAGAGCCACGCCGTAACACAGTGATGAAAGGGACAGCGTGATAAATACAGAAGCCAGGGACATAGGTGTCTGCTATAACTGTCATGTGCTACCTTTGTCCATAATCTTGGCTGCTCTACTTTTCTATGCCTGGTGAGGGGCAGAGGTGCTTACACTTGGATCACGCGCACACGCGAGGGATGTGCTCTTCTGTGACATTAGCATGCTCTGACTAGATGACAGGGTGTGCAGATCCAACACAGTCAATGGCTGCCATCGACACTCAGTCTGCCACTGGCCAAATCACTGCTATGCAGCGCACGCACATATACACGCACACTTTTCCAGAATAGCATCATGCTACCTCCTCTAAGCAGACGCACCTCCGCGGCTTTGTGTCCTATCTGTTGAGCCTGCTAACGCGCATGCAGCCTTCCTTAACGGTGCAGTTTTATAACAAGTAGGTGGGTTTTCTGAATGGATGTTGGTCTATTTTGAAGCTCTATTTTTTTTCTTCTCCTGGAATTATTCTCCATTTTTAGGGAATCTGCTATTCTCCACAATTCACAAGATGTAAATGAACAAAGCTTAATCTGCATATGTTTTAATCCTGGTACTGCTCTATGATGAAAGATAAATCACACAGCAGAATTCTCCAGCGTCTCTGCATCGAGGGCTGCCACAGTTCAATGGGGGCTGAGGAACAAATAATGACCATCATGGGCACATGATCTCAAGCTCAGAAACCTGCTGAGAACTTCATGTGAGAATCTGGGGAAATCTCGCCACCTCATGACCCGGAAGCACTTGGTAACAGGGTGCTTCCTGCCTTTACGGACGTCCTTCCTGTGCTGCTAGCCTTTCTCCGGAGAACCACAGTAGTTTAAATTCTTACCTCAAAAGATTTGCCGGTAGATACAGTATATACGCGTGAAGATAGTTCAGTTGTCTAATTCTCAAGAAAAGAGCTGCAATAGGTTTACCAGTAAGCAGTGGGGTACTACAGTTTTCACCTCAATACCCAGACTAGAAATAACAGGTACTTTCACAGCAATGATGAAGACAAACCTTGTTGCCAAACACAGCATAATGTGAGAATACTGTGGCTTGTGTTGAGATAATGCAGAGGCACCGTTATGCCTCTGTGGCTTGCTCTCTATAACGTTGAAAAGGGTGCAGCGGGTCAATCAGATGTGAAAGTCAGTAAGTATGAGCTGAGTCATCACCACCCCCACACTCCCAGGAGAGGCTTTGCCTTTTCTCAGTTCAGTTACCTTGTGGCCAACCACACACAGAAAATAAGGCACAGTGCAACAAGATCTCCTGAGAGAAAGAGGCCACATTCAACCAATTTTTCTTACAGTATTTTACTATATTAGTTCTATTTTAAATTGGAGATATCATTCTCTTACTGTCCCTAACAGATACATTTTATCCGGCTGTGTATGTATAGGTAAAAACATAGCATATGAGAGCTACCACCCTACCCAGGCATTCAGGCATATGTCCCAATGTCTTGGGACATGAGAGATATCTGTAAAACACTTACTTTAACCCACAGAAGTTCATGACCCTCATGAATTTGATGCACAGAGCACTTCAGCTGATAATCCTCTTCGAGAAAATTTTTGAAGACACTTCTTAGTTTGCCTAAATAAAGACGTTGCAATCCTTAAGGAGAGTCACCTAGAATGAAAACATTCTCTCAGGCTTTCACAGAAAGCAAATTGGTCAAGCAATGGCCGTGACTCATCCA
>NDGN011370181.1:0-19092 GCA_002564285.1 Tympanoctomys barrerae
GTGTCGTTTGCAATGTCTGCATGATCTAGACCAGTTGGTTGATGTTATATTTGTCAGTAGTATTTGTGGTGTGAAACTGTTTCCTGATTTGCTCTTGAGAGACGTTTTGATACTTCAATTAGGAGCCTGGGAAGAAGGGTGTGTTAGGTTGAAGGTGGAGGGCTCAGACAGTTTGTCTTGTGCTGTGGTGACAGAACACACAGGCTGGTGTGTGTGCACAGCAGGAGGCCTGCAGGCCTGGAGCCTGGGAGGCCCACAGAGGGGCGCAGTGCTGCACTGTCCAAGGCAGAGGGGGGCACAAGGATGGTGGTGTGGCTGCTTCTTGGTGTGGGGTGCCCTCTCATGGTGTTCCCGCCAGGCCACTGTGCACCATAATGGCTGTGGTGGAGGCCCGCAGTGCAGCTGAGCACCTTGCTTTCGGACCCTCAGGTGAGCATCAGCCTTTATGCTTTTCGTGGATCCAGCCCTGGGAGTTTGTTACAGCAGGGGGACGTGGGCTGACACAGGAGATGGGGCTTGCCTTCCTATCAGCGTGACATTCACCACCCTGACCAGGGTGGGCAAGGCCGCTCCTCCCACACCCCGTGGCTGGTCACAGGCTGCTCTGTGTCTAAGGGGTGAGCGCATCCCTGTGTCCTCCCTGTCTCCTGCTGGCTGGTGGCAGGGTCATATAGTTCATACTAGGTGTGGGGCACGCGGGAGGCAGGTGGGGGGTACAGCTGCAGCGATGCCTTCTGGGGAGCCCAGCCCTGGATATCTGGACCTCTGTCCAGAGTCCTGGCTCTGTCCCTGGCTCCAGGCTCCTGCCTCGGGGAGTGGTGGTTCCAACACCCCAAACCGCACTGCCAGGGTCTGCAGAGGGCTTGGGCCTCTTTTGACTTTTTATTTCCTGAGGTTATCAGAGATCCTGAACACTTAATGCCTAGCAAACTTAGACATATGTTGAGGACCTTCTGTTGGGTTGAGTTGAACTGCAGGCTTTTTAACCTTGGAAAGCAACTCGAATAAGGGTAGGGTGGGAGGAAGGGTGTTTTGAAAATGAACCTGAACAGTAGGACCTGTTCCTGTGTTTTCCTTACTTAAAAGATTCTTTTTCAATGAAAAAGCATTAGTTCCTGTTAGCAGGTCTTACCCTCCCCCATGACTAATGAAATTATTGAGAACCACATCTTTCCTTATGGATTTGTCAATAGAATGAAGACACCCCTTAATTTTGAGCCTCTCCACACCGGGAATGGGCCTGGCTCAGCAAGTCTCACTGGTACATGAATGAATTGGTACGAACTGTAGTATAATCTGTTGCTTTAAGCATTGCCTGGATGATGAAGTGGGCTCAGAGCCTGTGAAAAGTTGCCCTGGTGGTTTGCTGTGGTCCTGAGGGGGGAGTAACCCTCACACCCTGCACTAGTGGATGTCCCATTTCCATGCAGACTGGTTTTAGGTTGATTTTTCTCTTCAAGATTGGTCACCTTGGGAGTGGCGTTCAGCCCTCAGTCCAGCTTGTGGTGGGCAGAAGGGAAAGAGTGGGCAGGTGAGCCCGAAGGAAGGGAAGCTCTCCCAGCTTCCGAGGAGGCTGACAGGCAGCTGCTGTGTTTGGCGCGCACAGGTTAGGGGGCTTTTCATCTTGCTCCACTCCCCCCTGAGCTCCCTGCCTCCGCGTCTCCCAGCGTCTGTGCCTCCCCCTCCCCATCTCCCTGTGGGGCAGTGGTCTCAGAAGGTGCAAGTGCAGTGTTTTGCAGCCATGGGCCGTGGGATGTGCAGGGGTCAGCAGCTGTTTGTGCCTTTGCAGGTGGTGAGAGCTGACCGTTCTTCTGTGTTAGCTCCCAGAGGCGGGTGTTGTCAGTGGGGTCCTCAGCTGGGGCTGGAGGTGGGCAGAGGGAAGGCAGCCAGGAAATGGCTCCCCAGGCTGTGGGCCCAGGAGGGTGCCACTTCTGCGCAGGTTTCCTAGCGGTGAGCGTCAGGTCTGGGTGGGTGAGTGGACCCTATGGGTGCTCTGTGGTCCTTGGGCGTGGCCTGGGGGTGAAAGGTGAGGGAGGGTATGAGAATGGGAGGGCAGGGCCAGGGGCTTTGTGCTTGCTGTGAAGGTGGGCTGCTGCTGTGCTCCGCGCTCCGCTCAGGCGGAGGGCTGTGTTGTGAGAGGAAGAGCGCGGACTGGGAGCCTCAGTCCTGAGCCAGCTCCACCTGTACACGCTCTCTGTCTATCCCTGAACGCCACCTGTTCCCTCCTGGAGTCTTGGGTGTCTGGGGAGGGGATCCTCACCGCTTTCCCTTCATTATTCAGGCTGCTGAGAAGAGAGTTCCGTGAGGAAGGTGACTTGTTGTCCATGATACCTGGTATCCTGGCAGTGTCTGTGGTAATAGGAAAGACACAAGTTTTGAAAGTAGTTTTCGTTGGAAATCTGTATGAAGTCAAATATTAAGGAAAATATAAAAAAAATAACAAAATGTGGAGGATTACCCCCATATAGTTTTCCTTCTGCATTGTACATCTAACAAGCAGCTGCTACAAAGTTTGCTATTGTGTTCCTTAAAAAAGTTCCCAATCCCCCAAAGAGAAATCAGAGGGAAGTAGTGTAGACTGGACTGGATGTGACTTAGTATGGATATCAGTTAGCTTCCTTAAAAGATTGCCATCAGCCTTGTGACACAGATCCGCTCACCTGTCATTTCCACTCTTGTCCCTCAGCAGTAACACGCCCGTACAGAGCCCAGACTGTCACAGACTCCCCTGTGTGTGCAGATGCTTGTGCTCCTTGGTGGGCAGGGGGGTGGGGAGGGCTGCTCCTTCCAGCACTGTGAACCTTGCTCCCCTTTCTGGCCTTTGATTTCAGCTGGGGACTGTTGAGGACAGAAGATGTTGGAGAAAGTGGGCCCAGAGGGGAACTGAAAGAGGGCTCTGTGCCCGCTGGCCAGTGTTCTGGCTTGTGCGAGGGCAGGGTGTTGTTGAGAGATGGCACGGTCCCCCTCACCCCCCATGAGAGCCAGGCTTTCTGGTCCAGCATCAGAATCTTTTGTTTTTCCTTGGTAGGGGTTTCACTTGCTGGTGGCCTGAAGGATTAGGTGGGCAAAGCAGGCCCCTGGGCAAAAAACGAGGTGGAGAGGAAGGAGGGACAGCCTTCCAGGGGTCTGGTGTCATCCACAGTGGGTCTCTAGCCATTGTGGTGAGGGTGGTGTCCTGTTTTGTTCAGGCCAGAGTTGTTGGGCGGGGCAGGGAGAGCTGGTTTCTCAGGCAGTGTCTGATGGAGGCCGGAGCAGGACACTGAGAAGCTGCCACCTGCTTTATTTTTGTGCTAGTGTTTCCTGTTGAGATGAACCGAGAAAGTGTGTGGGTTTTGGAGTAAACACTTCTCAGAATACACCATGTTACCATCTCAGTCACTGGCTGGGTTGGGCAGGGCCACGACCACAGGACTGGCTGGTGGCTTCTGTCAAGCCAAGAAATTCAGCTCCCCTCTGAGGCCACAGGGCAGATGGGGGAGAGCAGTCAGGGGAGGTGGTTGGCACTGGAAGGAGCAAGCCAGCTGGGCAGGGAGGTGGCACAGAGTGGCCTGAGGCAAGGAGAGCAGTCTGGTTGCTGCTGGAATGGGAGCACGATGCCAGGGCGATAGGGTATGAGTGCATGCGGGAGGAGGGGGGTGGTCCATGCTGACAGGCTGGGATGTGGACGCAGCTCTCAGGTGGCTTTGGACTGCAGCTGGTGGGCTCCGAGAAGCTCCGTGTGGGGCATTGGCTTCCGAGCCTGCTGCATGCTGGCTCTTCTCACTGAGAGTAGGAAGGCGGAGCTGCTGTTGGCTGCTGTGGGCCTGGATCCCTCGCCACTGGTCTCCGCCCCACAGTAGCATTGCCTGCGGGCTGCCTCCTCTGGTCTGCTCCCTCCCTCTTGTCATCTTCTTACATGGCTATCTGAAACACCTCTGGATCCCAGCCGGCCCTGTTTGGAACCTCCTTGTTGTCGCCCTGCTGGCCTTCTGTCAGGCCCTGCTTTACCAGCTGGCCCTGGTGAGCACAAGAACCTTAACACTGTCCCTTGTCACAGACTGGCATGGCCGTCTCCTCAGTGCTTGGTTCATGTGAAAGAGGGCTCAGCGTCGGTGCCTGTGCTTTTCACAGTGCCTGGCACACAGCTGAGTTCAGCTCCGCCTGCGGTAATGACCTATTCTGTGCTGACTCTCAGCTGTCCAGGAGTTTGATTCCCTGTTTTTTTGTCATCGTCCCGCGTGAGTCCCTCTTCACCATGCCCCTGTGCCTTGACCCAACTTTGTAAAACTCGCGTTTTACTGTAGCTGATCCTTCCATTGATGGGCAGTTTCCAGCGATGTAGAGGTGGTACCCCTGGCATGCCTGGTGTACTCCACGCTGGGCGTCAGCATGGGGGTGGCTTCGACCCCCATCCTCTCTGCGGATGCACCTGTGCCACGCCCGCAGGACTTCTGGCCGTGCTGTCATGAAGGGGGCTGTTGGCCAGATGAGCACTGATTGTGAGAGGTTAGTCACTGACAGATCTGTGTGACGCAGATGGTGAAGTTGCTAATAAAACTTGCCCTGGTGTGACTGGTCCCAGGAAGAGCTGCCTGCCTTTCTGACCCTCAAATGTCAGTTGGGATGTGTTTCTGTTGGGTTAGGGCTGTTGTTTAGTGCACGAGTAAGAGGCCACCTTTATTTGAGTAAGGAGGCCCAGGTCCTCGATCTAGTGCTATATTAAATTATTGGTGTACGGAGAAGAAGCCCATTATTGCTTGCGATATCTTGGGTTAGGGCTTCCCCAGTGTGAGGGTTTTCCTGGCTGTTGCTAACTGTGGCCGGGGGGAGGCCTGACTGGAGTGATGACGCAGGGCACCACACCATTCCTTTCTCTGCCACTCCTTGGACTTGCTCAAGGCGGGGATCCCATGTCTGGAAGGGTGACTCAGGTGAAAGTTTGAGAAGGAAGAAAGCTATCATCTTCTGGTTAGTCATCGTTAAGGGCCCGAAGTACACCTTTGTCCTTCGCTGTCTTCTCATCTTGCTTGCTCCTGGAAACTCCTGCTCCTTTGACTTTCTCATGGCGCTTTTTAGCCAGCTAGGAATGAATGCGAATGGAAATGAATACCGTGAATCAGTGACCGCGTGAATCAGTGACCGTGGCCTTGTCCTGGAGTGGGCTCTGGAGGTGTTACTTTGAAGCTCAGAGAGGCCACCTGACAGGCCAGCATTACTTACCTCCTCGGTGGTGGAGCGCTGGGTGAGCCAGAGAGATTGTGCTAACAAACAGCTGGACCTGGGCAGGGGGAGGGGGGAAATAGCTCAGCAGCATAAGTGCCTGCCTGGCAAGCACAAGGTCCTGAGTTCTATCCCTGGTACAAAAAAATACAAAAAACCATACAGTTGGACCTGTACTTCTACTGCTGTCCTGCAAAATGAGAAAGCTCTGACTTAATTTCCTCTTTGAAATCTAAAATACATTCCTAGGTAAAAACTTAAGATTTTTCAAACACTTAAGGACCTGCATGACTGGGATTTTTTTCGTGTGTAAGCAGAAGTGGGGCTTGAGCCCCAGATTTTGTTGCTTACTGAGCGACAGCCTTGGTCTTTCTCTAATTTTGAGATGAGACAGGGTTTCCCTGAGTCACTGAGCTGCGCAGGCTGGGCTTGGGCTTGGGCTCCTCTTGCCTTAGCCTTCCAAAGGCCTGGCATCGCTTGGGTACATCACCACGTCTGAGTGAATCCTCTTCTAATTCCGTGAATAAAGGAAACTCGGAAAACAGCTCTGGACTAGAAACTGACGTGGACTTCTGCTGAACTTGGGATAAAACTGCCACGGGCACTGTCCACTGAGAAGTAAACCTTTCAGTCAGTGTTAGATGTAACTGACATGCAACTCTTAAGCAACAGCAGGATGTCTTGTTTTAAATGGTGCGATTAAAGTCAGTTTCGGATGAGCCAAGTTGACAGCAGTTGCCTCTGGGAGCCACTTGGTGCTTTTCTGTCTGTGTAATGAAGTGGACTGGTGAGCTGGGGAAGGCCTGGGGCTCGGGAGGTTTGGAGCCCCAGGAGCCTGGCTCCCTCCGCACGCCGAGTACTCTTACTGGCGCGCACTGCCTCTCACTCTTCAGCACCTTGCCTGTGCATGTGGGCTTCTGTCCTTGACTCCCACCTTAAGGGCTCTGACCAAAAGGTCACCTGGGGCCTGACTGCACAGACTTGGGAGATGCTGAGCCCAGCGAGACCTCTGTCCAGGGTGCAGATGAGGGCTGATGCCAACAGCGTGGGGATGGGTGGGAGGGGCTGCTGTTCACAAAGTAGCCCAGGTCTTACCCCATGCAGGATTCAGGAGGCAGAAGGGGCCCAGTGGGGGAGCCCCAAGAGTCCAGAGAAGGTAGTCACCGAGTAGCCTGCCTTGGACACAGCTGATGTCTCCAGATCCACCAGTGAGGTTGGTATCCCTGTGGTGTTACTTGTGGGGTTTTGAGGTTCCATTGTGGGCAGTCCTGAAGTCATCGTGTTTATGAAGCTGTTTTCTGGATAGCACAGGATAACACATCTTTTTCTGTGCAGAGGTCTGAGTGCTCTTCCCTGAACCAGGGTTTGATTTGGAAGTTTTTGTCTAACCGCGTTTGTGACAGTTTGGTGCGCTCACTAATTAAAAGGCAGAGCAGTGCTCGGAGCCTTGTTGGTGTGCTGTGCTCCAGGTACCTAGTGACTGTGGGGGTTCCTGGCGGTAGCCAGCTACTTTTTCAGTCTGAGCGCCCATGCCGTACAGAACTGGGGCTTAATGGGATAGACTTAAGCTCAGCTGACTAAGTAATTGTTAAAGAAACAACAACAAAAAAAGGAGCACTGTGAAAACTTGTTTCCTTTACATCTTCTAGGAAGGAACATTGGGAGCAAATCTCAGGAACTGAGATGAGTGCTTGTTCCTGGGGGCCACCTGCTGAGCCCTGCCCCTCCAGGAGGGCAGTGCCCATCCCCCTCCTCCCAGTGACCCAGCCTTCCTCTGCTGCTGACCAGCCACATTTGTTTGACTACAGCAAGGGGATAGAGACTGGGATGAGAGAGCCAGGGGTGCAGACATCAGAGTCCTGGGGGATGGGAAGCACCCCTGAGCTGGTAGGTGGGCAGCTGACCTGTTTGGCCGCGGGGTGATTTATTTACTGTGCAGCATCCGTCATCCTACCTGAAGCTATCCTAACTCATCAACCTTCCTAAGTCAAAGCCCACACTACTGCACAGTCAGTGCCTCTGATTTATCGTGTAGATCAGAACCCACAAGAATAGGTCATCACCGACTCTGTAGTACAATCAAATCTGAAGCTGTGCTTTGGCCTGGCCAAGCTTGCAAGAAGACTGAAAGGAGGGGTAATGTTTGAATGGGAAAACAAATATTTGGAGGTAGGATTTAGTCTTTTCCATTTGTGCCGTCAGCATAAGTGAAGACCTTCCTTTATTCACTTAAAAAAGAAAAATAACACCTTATTTTTAGAGTAAGGGAAGGAAACAAGTTAATCAGAAACCCCTGCTAAGTTTTGTGGAAGTGGAAAGTTCTCACCTCAGCCCTTCTCTCTTTTTCTGTAGCTAATATTAATAATAACAGATTACAGTCAACATGTGCATGTTCACGAGCTAGATCCTGTGACCCGTGCTTGCCCTTGACATACTCATTGGTGGTTCCCACTGCTGTGGAGGGGAGATGTGGGCGGAGGCCCTGGTCAGCTCGGCCACAGGGGCTGCATGCAAAGCACACCTGAGAATCACATGCCCCTTTGTTTTGCTTCTAACACTACTGTATTAGAAACTTCCTCGTAATTTTGAGTCTGTTAAAAATATTTTTCTATTTTTGTATGTATGTGTTTTTTAGGCCCAGGCAGGCCTCAGATTTACAGTGTATCTCCTGCCTTAGCCTCCCACATGCTGTGCTTATAGGCATGTGCCACCACGTCTGGTGGGTAATAGATATTTGTCTTCTTTTTGGGACTCTTGAACTCCATTGTAATTAAGGATTCCTTGCTCATGATACACTAGATGAAGAGGATTCTGCTCTTCCCCTGTCCCTGCAATTGCTCAGCTTCCATTTCTAATGTGGTAAGCTTTGCTAATATCCATCTGAACAAAAATTCTTTGATGTGTTCAATTTTTATGAATATAAAAGGTTCTGAGATTAAAGTTTGAAAACTCTGGCCTAGGCCTTGGGAGTCGCAGTTCTAAGCATTAGCTGCAGCTGTTCCCGGAATGTGGACCGCCGGTGCTGACCTCTGGGGTGGTGATGTTGTGCAGGATGGTGCATGCCGAGCGCTCCTTCGATGGACATGCTGTACGCTAGTGGGGTTCTGAAGTGACAGGAGGCAAGGGCAGGTTATGACCTTCAGGGGCTGAGAGCTGTTTCAAGGCAGCCTGCAGGAGACAGATGCAACCAGTATGAGAACAAAGAGGACACAGGCCCCAGCTGTATTGCAAGGGATGGGAAGGGCGTGTGGTCCCATAGACCTTTGGCTTGGAAAAGCATAGGAAAGCTGTGGGAACTGTGCCAGGGCCTGACATCAGTGGGCCTTCCCATGAGGCAGCAGAGAGGCTAGGAGGCCTCAGGGTCCGGTGCTGCTGGGCTGGGCCTGATCGCAGTGCATCCGTGTTCGAGCTCTAGCTGCTGGTCACTTTCTAGCACTGCCCACCCAGGTGAGTTTAGGTTGGCCGCAGCGCCTCTTCTGAGTGAGCTCTTCCTCAGCCGGTCCTCCTCCTTGGCTTCCTGTGCCACACTCATGCTTCCCTTGCTCTGCTTTGCAATAAGTAGTTCTCTTGGTTGCTTTCTCAGTCTTAGTTCTCTCTTATTGCTGAGCTGAAGATACTCAACTCTCAAAGAGGGGGAAAAGTTATTTTTAGCGTAGTTGGTGGAGGCTTCTGTCTGTGATTGTCTGGCCCCAAGGCAAGGCGGCATGGCAGAGGGGCATCGCAGAGGAGAAGCAGTTCACAGCCGGCAGAAGGCAGCAAAGCAAGCAAGAGACAGGTCTCTTCCTGCCCTTTTGTTGTATCTAGGCTACCGGGATTAGGGTAGTACCAAACCAGTGCCTGGGTTGGCTGATTTACTAGTCATCCACCTTTAATCCCAGCATCACAGACTCAAGATACATCTACCTTTGCAAAAGCCCCCTCCCCCACCCTAAATGAGTAACTGCCTGAGGCCCTGGGGGGACATCTAAACACAGCCAGGACACCAAATGACTCCCTCCAAGAGGCTCACACGAATGGGTGTGTGCCCCAGGGCACCAGCCCCTTTAATTTACTGCCATCTTCAGCCTGAGCAAAGCGAGTGAGAGCCGAGGCTGTCAGCACTCTGGCCCTAGGGTGCTTAGGAGCTGAGGTTCCAAGGCTTGCCTGCTGGGCTCTTCTGTGGTGAGGCCTGGCCTGGCCTAGCCTGGTGGTTGGCTGGGGCCCGGAGAGGCATAGGTAGAGAAGCAGTCGATTGGACACAGGCAAATCACCCCATGGCTGATTTAGGATTGTGCCTTGGGAAGGCCGGAGGAAGCCTCCTGGACTGTTAGCATCCGGCGGATCCCAGCTTTTCTAATGCTCATGAACAGGTGGTGGAAGCCAGCCTCCTCTGTCCCTCAAGGATGTGGGTAAGACATCCCACATTTAGAAGTCTGATGAAGCAACCACTTTTGTTTTTCTTTTTTAAATTCTGCATTGAAATGCCAGGCTTACATCAGCTCTTGTGGCCCCTCTCTTCTTTAAAAAGAGGTTTTATGTACTTGTGATAGATTCCTAGAAATACAGTTACCTGTTTCATTCTGTTGCAGCCTAGCGTCAGGCTCTCTGCTTGGGGAGCCCGGTGAGACAGGGCTTCTGCACACAGGAGTAAGAGTGCTGAGGGCCTGTGAGCTGCGGGGGCGGGGTCAGCACTGGCGGAAGGAGGGCCGTGTGGGTTCTGGGACAGGAAGGTTGGGCGCTTCTACAAGGCTCGTATGGACCCGAGGAGACTGGTGCCAGTGAATGTGCTTCTCTCTTTCTTGCTTGGTGGGCTTCGGGGCTGGAAGTAATATTCCTGACATGGTAAAAGTGACAGCCAGTGCTTGCTGCAGCAGACCTGTGACACTTGCCTCAGTAGCCGGCAGAGAGCAAGGAGGCACAGGGATCTGGTTGTTCAATTTGGGCTAAGTGTTTGTGGAGTCCCAGAGCCTTGCTTTTCTCTTCTCTTGGTGCTGAAACAAAATACCCACCACCCAGCGTTAAAGGGGGAAGGTTATTTAGCTCAGTGTGTGGAAGTTTCAGTCCACATTGGCTGGCTCCAAAACAGGCTGACTGACACATGGCAGAAGGCAGCAGTGCATGTGGTGGAAGATACCAAAAGCAGTGAGAGGAGGGGAGAGCCGTCCTCTCGGTGTCCCTGTGTGCACGCAGGCTGCCTGCCCTAGGGCTGGGGCAGCGCTCACACCTGGAATCCTACCACTGGACCTTGAATCAGTCACGTACTCCGGATTCAGCCGCCTCCACAGAGCCTGCCACCCATGACTACGTGAGGCTTTGGGGGGCATCCACACACAATCCGTTGCAGCCCCCATTTTCCTTAGCAGCAGTCTTTCTGTGAGCACGTCAGGCTCCTCCATGCCCAGGGCTTAGTTGAGCTCTTCACAGACACTTGTCTCTCTCAGATGTGATCTCCAAGGCGCCTTTCTTCCTTGCCACACCATAGTCCTCCTGCCAAAGGGGCAAACTCCCCACCTTGCACACTGTTCTCAGAAGCAGATTATACTCAAGAGAATGAGGAGAAGATAAGTCATTTCTAGCATTGTATTGCTCCACTTATAATGACGAGAAGCTTGGCATTAGAGGTGGAGGCTCAGCAGGCATTTGCCCAGCAGGGCCGGCAGGCAAGGTGGACGGCTGGCCGTAGGGGAGGTGCCACTCCCTGCGCTGGAGTGAGGAACACCGAGTTTTACCTTTTCTAGTTTACAAGTAAAAGTGAGAAAAGAAACAGGTGGAATTAGTTTCAACAATAAGTTTTGTTTCTCTTGTTATCGCTGTTCTGTTATCCTTCAGTATTTCATTTAGCAAATACTGTGCTGGGCAGGGCACACTTTGGATTTGTGTGCAGTGCACATAGATAGCACGGTTCAGGTCTGTCACCTTACAAATGCCCACAAATTTAGGGAGTTTGTTCTTCACTTTGTAAAATTGTTTTTCTTTCTGCCCACTAAATTCTAGACCTTTAAGGCATGATTGAAATGTACAGTGAATGTTTAAATGTAGAAAGTTACCATGAAAGAGACATTGCCATGAGTCCTCGTGCAAATGTTCCACTCCCTTTGAACGCGCTCTCTCCACCATTCTTAGTGCTTTCTGAAGCAGCTCTGCTAGTCCTTTTTCCCGAGTGTTTTTATGGAGTGTGATCAAAAATAGAGTGAATACTGCTGCCGAGTGCTGTCCAACAGAGAGGCAGGCTCTTGAGAACAAGGCGCCCTGACCTTGTGCACCTCCCTGACCGGATCTGGCACCGGTGACTGACTCCTCCCAGAGCTGCGTTGACTGTGGAAAGAGAGTGCTGTGCGTTGATTCAGGACATTGAGGCAGTCAGGATGGCGCAGTGATGATGCTGACAGGGACTTCTAGACTGCTTCAGGGAGCAGTGAGAGCACTAGGCTGGTGGGTTGCAGCTGTGTGGGGGGGATATTTTAAGGGAGATTAATGCTGATTATTATTACGGTAATAATTTAAAAATTTTCAGCTTTTGCCATATTTTTCAGTTACACCTTGTGGATGTGCAGAGCCTGCCCTTTGCTCAGCATTGAGGGATTCTGATGTCCCACAGGGAGAGGTCTGTGGGTGTCTCCGGCTGGAGGTGCAGGAGGAGAGGGTAGCACCTCTGGGAGGGCATTTCCAGGTGACCTCTTCCTTCCATGGAAGTGGCCTGTCCACTTTGGGCCTCACCCGAGGACACAGGTTCACTAGACAAGCCTGAGATTTCTAGTCTAGGGTGCTCATTGCCAAGGCGTGAAATGCTGAGGAAGGCAGCTGCTATGGAGAGGGCTGCCAGCTACTGTCGTAGGTAAGCCAGACATTGGTCCCTTGTGTGCCCACCTTTTCTCTTGGGCGTTACATGCTTCTTGGACAGCCTGAGCTTGGCAATCCAGGGAGGAGTGGACAGTGAGAGTTGAAGATGGTAGGAGAGCAGGGTCGTGGCTTGGCTTTTGTATAGATCCTGGGTCAGGAATGATGCATATACCTTTGCGATTTCCATGAAGGAAGGAGTCTGGCCCCCTCACAAGGATAGGTATTTTAAGGGTGGAGTAATTAAAGACTGCTGCAGAGAAACACATATTCCCAGCGTGTAATTAGAGGCCACGGCACTGCAGGTGACCACAAATTAAAACAGCCCCCGTTTGACAGAAGATGATGCTGTGTTCCAAAACTATGTTTGTGTCTTTTACTTCCAAGGGTTTATTTTTTGGTCTAACCCTTATATAGACATTAGGAGAGTGTCTGAGGACCAGATAAGCCAGTGGTCGGAGGAGCTCCCTGAAGTTGCTTCAGCACTGATTTTGCTGGTTTGACACCTGGAGTGGGCTTGGTTAATCTTGCCAGGAGCGCGGGAGCAGTGGGTATTCTGAGGGCGCATCCTGTGGCAGCGTGGCGCCCCAGTGAGTCCAGAGGTGGTGAGAAGTGGGGCAGTGGTTTTGATCGTGCTAGTTCCCCTGAGAAGCAGAGGTGCTGCTCGGGTCTGACGTGCGTGGGTGCAGCGGACATAGCGAGGTGTATTTTCTGTGTTGTGTTGTTCAAAGGAGCCAGTGACAGCTGAGTTTTCATTGTGAGGCAGAGCTTCTGTGCATTTCTTGGGGCCTACAGAGAGTGTGCTGGGCTTTGTGTGCAGTACTAGGCCCTGCTTCTGGCTGGAGGAGTAATGTGAGTTTCTACATGAAGCTGTCCAGAGTCAGTCAGCACCCCCAGCAGGTTTCCGGGAGGGGCATGTGCTGTCGCCAGGCGTTCAGACCCCAGGAAACAAGTGGCCTCTGCCTGCCCTTGCAGAGCAGCTGGTCTGTGAGCAAACACACAGGACAGGCAGCTCCTAGTCAGCAGCCACCTGCCAGCTGGGCAGGGAGCTGTGTGTGTGTGGGGGGGGGAGGCGGCGGTAGCTAGAGCCCTCACTGCAGAGCCTGCAGGTATAGTTGATGGGGACAGGTATTGGTGGTGGCAGCTTTCCCACGTGGGCTGTTCTCGCCATGTGCCTTGGCTTTGCCTGCATCTGAGTGTCTAAGGCACTGTTGAATGAGACTGTAGTCGGGGTTCCCTGAGATGGGTCAGGAGAGTTGGGTGAAGCGGGCTGGGAAGAGCTGGAGTGGAGAGTACGTGGAGGGAAAGCACATTTGTGACAACTCAGAGAGTCCCTTGAGCTTCATTCACACTGAGGTCCTCCCATTCTTTTTTTTTTTTTGTACTGGGAATCGAACTCAGGAGCTTGTGCTTGCCAGGCAGGCACTGTGCCATAGAGCTGTATTCCCGGCCTGGACCTTGGATTCTTAACACTTCTGTGGTTGGTTCTTTTGGGCACCCAGCACAGCAGAGAAACAGGCAGAAGGAAAAAGGGAAAGGGGCTTTATCTTTGAGGAAGCATAGAGAATGTGGGGAAGGTGAATTCTCTGGATTGGAACAAAGGGAGGCTGAGGCTTTTATGGCTTTTCGTCAGGGTGGAGTTTGAAGGGGATATTTAGATAGACCTGAGGAAGCTGATGGGGGTCTTCCCTTGGCAGTGGGAAGGGTGAAAGGAAATTATATCCTGGGCTGAGTTGGAGAAGAAGGGAGGAGGTGATCTTTTGTTTTAAGGGCTTCAGTCGTATTAGATGATCACCGTGATGATTTAGCAATTTCTCCTAGAGCCAGAACCTGTCATTGTGGATGTCTTGACTACAGTGTCCACTGTGGATCATGCGTACCTGTACATTTCTTCTTATGCCGTAGTTCGCCTCAGTTGTGTCTTAGGGAATGAAACAGGGCAGGTGTCAGATGCCTTACAGTTTTGTTGGGGCTTCCCAGCTGACCTCTGAGCAGTCCTGTCCTCACAGGGGTCTATGGCAGGAGCCCTGTGCGCTTTCTCTGAGGGCCTGGAGAAGAGTTTTCTGAAGTGTGTGGAGGGAGGGCACCAGAGCCTGAGGCAAGAGGGCTGCCCCACGTAGGAGGCCAGCCGCGGCTGTACAGCGAGGCTCTGCCTCAAGAACCCAGAATAAACTAGTAAGTAAAATATATGGCTGTGGTGTTTCAGTTCCTGTTTGAATTTCTTGCTTTCTGTTGGACCCTTGTCTTCCTCTAGGGTTGCTTAACCTTCCAGAGATTACATTAAAACTGAATGTCTTATGAGACGCACAAGGACAATGTAAGGTCTGCCAGGTATTGTGAACCCGATCTGCAAATGAGAATTTCTGGAAGCCCAGTGAACAGTGGCACCAGCGCCTCCCGTGGCTTTGCAGCTTCACATTTCTTTGGCTGCATTTGCAGGGCACCAATTTGTCTGTCTGTCCAGCAGTAGGTGCACAACGGTTTCTGTCCTTATCTGAAAGGTGGCTGCTATCGTTGGCCCACTCAGTGGTGCTCAGTTGGCTGTGGGGAGCACCACTTCACGCATTGTCTGATGATCGCAGCAGACAAGCTCACAAAAAGTGTTATGGCAGGAGACGCTTGGCCTCAGGGCACGGGAGGGCAAGCCGGTGGTCCTCAGAGCCAGGGCCTGCTCCACGTCTTTCTCAGTGTGTTTGCCAGAGATGCTGCATTCCCACTGAGAAGAGGACAGTGGGGCCGCCCCGAGCCTCAGTGACCTGTCTGCACTCACAGCCCGGAAGTGTGAGGCAGGGATTGAGGCGCCTGCTGCTGAACAGAGCCGGCATCTGTGTCAGTGCCTGCCCCTGCTCCCCGCCTGCTTGTGACATGCTGGTGGGCTCAGGAGCCATTCCTGTTGCTACTGGTGCCAGGCTCTGGTTGCAGAGAGCATTACAGATGGAGCTGTGGCCTGGTGAGGGGGGGAGATGCAGACTGCTGGACAATGCCACTCTGTTCTTGAGGCCGAGTAGATGGTGATGATGACAGCGGCCAGCATCTGAGCGTGTTCTGTGCATGCCAGGATTGTGGAGTGTGCTTGGACACATGCTGACTTGCTTAATGCTTGAGATCGATGTGGTTGGGGCAGGTGCTGTTCAGATGTCCAGTTTGTGGATGATGAACAGTGTGCCTGAGCTTGCGCGGAGCTGTCCTGGGGCGGAGTGGTGGTCTCCCCTCCTTGCTAAACCTGACCACCTTCCCAGATTGCCTTCGACTGAGACGGCAGGAACACTTTTGCTTGCTCCCACCCTCTTCCCTCTTCATAATATCTGTCTTCAAAGAAAATCTTCATTTGATGTAAAAGCCTTGGAAATGTGCTGTTGGCATTTTGAACATAAACATTCTCATTGTGTCAGCTGGAGGAGGCCGTGGAGACGCATTCCTGGAGGACGCGGCTCGGCGGGGTCTGCAGCCGTCTTTCCTGAGGTCTGGGGAGGGAGGAATGACGTCAGCACATCCCAAGGCCCCAGCTGCATTGGACTTTTCAGACACTGGTACGGGTTTCAGCAAGCATATGAACACTTGAGCCTTTCTGTGTCCCCCTTCCTACACGCTTTGGTTTGCAAGTACCCGCTTCGCTTTGAACTCAGCAGTATGGGACCCAGAAACATTTCCAAGCTGTAGTCTGGAAGAGCATGTATTTCATGCAGTATTCATTGTGGTCACTGCCAGCAGGTAGGGGATTGTGCTGATCGCACTGGATTTAATCAGCACTGTCTGGAACGTTACACCTGTCCTTGCAGCTACAGGTAGCTGTCTCGGCTTGAAAGCTCTGCCAGGTAGAAGCCTTTGCTCGTGCTGCTTGAGGTTTTCCCCTGGGTGTGGCCCAAGCTGCAGCTAGTTGTGGACCTGGAGTTTCTGTGGCTGTTTCTGGTAGAGGGATGAGCAGCCCATGTGGTGCTTGGCTTTTTGTGAAGTGGAAACGCTCGGAGAAAGACACTGCTTTTGTCCGTCAGTGTGAGTTGTCTGTCTGCACTGCCTTCACCTGTTCCTTCAAGGATAGAGAAGCTGCCTGTAGGCCGTCAACAGCAGTGTGTTCCTGGCCTGACTCAGGAGCTGGTGGGGGCCCATCCTAGGAGCCGGCCCTTGAAATGAGGTTAGCCCAGGGTAGTGGTGGCCAGCCTGGTTGATGGAAGTTTGCCTTAAACAGAGACTAAAACAAAGCCCCAGGACAGTGCAATGAGAGAACAGCCTGAGACACTTACTAGTGCTGAAGGTGTCTTACTTAGGCCTCCAGGGCAACCTGGGGTAACCAGATACAGCCATTTTGGGTATGGACAGTTGCTCCCTTTATAGTACATTAGCTAAGGCACTTCACTGTGGGGTGAGCATGAATGATGAAGATCGGAGTCTTGTGTATCCTGGGCTAAGATTCTGAAAGGTTATCTTATGTACTTCCTAGGAAAGCCCTTTGTAATGCAGACTCTGAATTAGGTGTCCATGGGGTGATGTATAGCTTCCTGCGCCTGGTCACTGCGGGGAGGCAAGCAGGTCTTCCGAGCTTGCGTTTCCCACCCGAGGCCATCTAGTCCCTCACTCTGGACTTGAGAGGAGGTCTTCTGGGGAAAGAGTCTATTCCAGCTAGTCCTGTAGCCTGAGATCCTCCTGAAAGGACAGCATTTCCGGAAAACAGTACTTTAACCTTGCCTCTGGTGCATTAAAAGCTTCCAGTCTCTTTCTGTGGTTCTGTTCCTCTCTCTTCTCTCTCCTGTCCCTCGTATCCTGTCTGTTCAATGCACATGTGCTTGCTCTGCAGGATTCTGGGTCTGGCCGGGCACGTGTGTGTGTTTCCTGCCTGTCTTTGGACAGTCACCTTTACTGTGTCCTTGTGCGTGCAGGGAACTGCACATTCTAGCCTCAATTCTTGTGTACAGATTTTTCTCCTTCGCCTCTTTATTGGTCAGTCTTCAGGACGCCGTCTGCTGCGGTTGCCCAGCTTAGGAGTTTTCAACATGCATTTCTTCTGCCTCCCCTTCTCTTTCTGAGGTTTCTTTCTTTTTTTCTTTTCTTTTCGTATTTTATCAAAGGGTCTATGGGGTGTTCAGGGTCTCCTTACTAGATCGGACTTGTATTGATCCTCCTGTTTTACAGCCTCCCAAGAGCTGGAATTACAGGCATGCACCACCACTCCCAGTCTCAATTGCTGTCTCAGTGTGTCCCAGGGGTGGGGCCGGCACAGCAGGCCTGGGGATTGAACCCCTGGCCTTTGTGCTTGCTTTCAAGCGCTTTAATCCACTGAGCTATTTGGCTGGCCCTCTGAGGTTTATTTCTAGTGCAGACTCTCCGTAAGACTATTTTGTTTTTGAGGGAGTTTTTTTGAATTAATGAAGAAATAAAGGACTCGAACCAAATTGAGTATTTGAACTTAGGTGGGGAGTCTCTGCATTGTCATAGTAGGTGCGAAGGAGGTGCTTGGGGCGTGTTCCTATGTTACATCCCCCTTTTGTAGCAGGAAACAGGTGTTGAAATACAGTTCAGCCTTTCTTGTGGGAAGGATATACAGCCTTGTCAGCACAAGAGTGTGCGGAGCGTGCTTCTGGGCTTGTCTTTGTGGTGGTTGCCCAGGCGGGGTGAAGGCAGTCCAAGGAGCATTGCTTTTCTCCTTGCCCTGTGTGAAGTTGACCTAGGCGTGTGCCTTTGTGCACCCAGCACTCTGCGCCTGGCTGCATGGGTGGGGACTGGCCGCCTGTTCTCTGGGCCTGAGGGGTGTGTGTCTCGGCTTTTGTATGTCTAGGTTCTCTGTCTCTTGCTGGTCTTGCAGGTTGTTTATGGCTTGGTGGCAGTGGAATGAGGAAAGGCAGATTCTTTGTGTTGTGCTGGTTTGAAGTACACTCAGAGCCGTGATTTTAACCAGAAAGGTTCCAGGCAGAATCCTGGCCACCTCATCTCTGCATTTCTGAGTTAGCTGTGTTTAGGAGTTAGTGCGGACACAGGGATCTTGGTGAGGCGGCATCTCACACCCTCGTGTGAGGTTTTAGTATTCCAATGGGTCAAAGCTAAGCTGAGAGGGCACTGGAAGCCCAGCAGATGCTGCCCAGCCCAGCCCGTTCCTTGTGTGCTGCTGGAAAAGTCAGGCTTGCTCCACAGCTGAAGGTCCAGTTGGAACAGTCGGCGCACACAGACATGGTGTCCAGCTTGGGCCATCTTAGCCATGGTGCCCCTGAGCGCCAGGGTGGCCCCTGTCCCCTAGGCACAAGCTGCCCTTTTCTGTCGTGAAAAGTTTTTTCCTGTGCATTCACTTGGGCTTGTGTCAGTACTGCCAATGTTTATTTTAAAAAAGTTTTATATTTTACTTCATAATATTTACTGAAGGATTTTAATTAAGGTAGTATAAGTAGACATTAATAAAGAAATATTTTAAAATACTTTTCTTTCAGTTTATTTCACACTGAGAACAGGGTTTGTGGGACAACCTAGGTCTCATTCAATTTTGGAGAGCTTCTGAAAAGTACGCCTTCCCATCTCAGCGAATAAGCAAATTCTTTAGTGAGAAGACGAGAGCTGTAGAAAGGTGACCTGTAGTTTGCAAATGGTAAAAATTGAGACTTGGTTAGGGGAGTGGCCTGAGCTCACAGACCTTTGGGTGGGCATTGAAGGCCTGAATGCAGCAAGGGTTTTCCTCCCGGCATTTCGGACATCATAACACCTGTAGGAAAGCAAGACTAGTTAGTGGTCTGCCTGCTGGTGATGGGTCTAGTCATGATACCTCTTTGTCCGGGGAAGATTGATAAATCAGAGATATCTTCATGTCAAACTTAACGGTGCAAATGCTACTTTGTATCTTTCATTTGAAAAGGGCTAAAGGAGCACTGTCAGCTGTGCTTTATCATGTGCATCCGTGGATTTGTGTTGCGCAAAGGCAGCGAAGCACACTAAAACACCGAGCCTGTGGGCTTCCCAGCCATTCTGGTAAGCTTAACCCTGATGATCAACCCGCAGCTTTCCCTTGGATGCTTTTCCTGTTAGGGGGAAGCATGTGATCTGGAGAGAGAGAGAGAGAGAGAGAGAGAGAGAGAGAGAGAGAGAGAGAGAGAGAGAGAG
>NDGN011370205.1:0-20017 GCA_002564285.1 Tympanoctomys barrerae
TCCATCCACCCCTCCATCCTCACACCCCTCCATCCACCCATCCATCCTCACACCCCTCCATCCACCCCTCCATCCATGCACCCCTCCTTGCACCCCTCCATCCACGCACCCCTCCATCCACCCCTCCATCCACCCCTCCTTGCACCCTACATCTCCCTGTATCCACCTGGCAAGCTCTAGAGCACACTCCGCCGGCCAGGCACGCTCCACCCTCCGACTCACTAATGCTTTCTATGCAGCCTCATCTTCATCTCTCGATAATGAAATAGGCCCTGAAGAATTGTAGCTTTTTTCCCCAGAGTGCCCCTGCCACTGTGCTGGCCCTTATGCCACTGAACATGTCCCTCAGGAAGCTCCACTTAGGAGCAGTGTCGGTCCAGCACAGCGCTGTGCTGCTGTCCACCTGCCTCGGGACGCCTGGGGGGTCAGGGCCCTGTAGTTTGCAGTGAAGACTCGGCCCAGGCTGTGGCACCAGCATTCTGGAGTCAAGCATTCCCCATCCTCTTCCAAGTTGAGCTTGCACTCCTCCCTCCCCCACCCCAGAGTGGAAGACAGGCTCTGAGGACAGCGCCCAGGACAGCCACTACAGAGGCCATTGCTAAAGGCCGCTTTCCCTGGAGGTGTCCACGGAGCTCCGCAGCAGCCCAAGCCAGCTCCCTTTGGCTCTGCGATGCCCGCCCTCTCTCTCCACTAATGTGGACCTGCAGCTTCCTGAGTCTGTGCCCTTCCATGAGCAGGGAACGCTGGGTGCACGGGAGGCTGTGGGTGGCTGAGGCGGTTGTGGGGGGCCTGGAGGGCCCACAGCAGACTCTGGAGTCCCAGCTGGGCCGTGTGTGTGCATGTATGCGTGGGAGTGAGTTGCTCTGTGCAGCGCCTGTCCCAGGAGTGAAGCCCCTATTCCCCTAAGGGCAGGTGTGGCTGCCGGCAGGCAGTTGTCTGTGTGGGGTACAAACTACGCCTCCCCTGATAGCCCTTCACACAGGCGGCCACTGGGCTGGGCCAGGTTGGAAGAGCCCATCATCCACCACAGGGAAAACGGGGCGAGGGACGCGGCCGAGGAGTGACTTTCAGAGGCCACTCCTCAAGCTGGCAATGGCTTCCCTCGCCACCATTCGGTCCCGGAGAGCCCCGCTTCACCCTTCTGGAAAAGGCAGTCCTGTTTGGATCAAAAAATAATTAGCTGGGCTTTAAGTGGGGGTTTCAAGTACACATTTAATTTACACTGATTAACAGTCGTACACTCAGTAAACACCAGCTGAACGCTACACTCAGACCCTGGAGAAGCGCGAAGCGCAAGGGGATGGAGAAAGCACAGTGAATACACCGTCGCTGTGACTGGCAATTATATTAATGACATGCAGCACTTGTCTTACAAAATTCAAATTAATATGTGCATGTCTACACCGCCATCCGTCCTCGGCAAGTTGGACTCAGTGTGGGGCCAGGGCGTTTTCCTTTCTGAGCTCTGCTTTAGAGAAAACCACAGCTTCCGAAGCAATTAGGCTGACGAGCGACACACCGTCAGCCCAGGGGTTGCTCCCTGGCCCCGTCCAGCCCGCTGTCCCCAGCTCTTTGTCTGAGCTCCTGCTTTTAGAGCTGCAGGTCTGGCGGGGCCCGGCCACAGTGTGCCACAGTGTGCCGCCGCTGGGCTGTCGCGGGAACCTGCTGGGCTGGGCCTGTGATGCCTCCTGAGGATCTATCTGCCCGAGTCTCTCAGAGGACCACTGAGGCCGGTGCACTCCTCGGAGACGGACGCTTCGGGTGGGAGGTGTGGGGAAGGGACAGCACTGTCTGCTGCATGTTGGCCTTTTACACGCCATGGAAGGCTTGAAGCTTCGGGGGAAAGAAGCCAGAGAGGTGTCACTAGGAGGGGGGCGCAGCACAGAACCTGGGGCAGCCCCACTCCACAGCCCACCCCCACTCCAGCCTCTGTGGCTGTCTGCCTCCTTGCTTCTCGTGCCTCCCCCCCCCCCCATTACAGTTTCCTGATGACTTCAGTAGCCCAACGCTGCCCTGGAAGGGGAAGAAGGCTGGGAGGAGCCCGGGTGAGACTCGGGGCAGACCCCAGGCCTCGAAGCCCCCCTCAGGCCCCCAGAGGGATCAGTGTGGGAGGCAGGGCTGGCAGAGAGTGGGCAGCACTTTAGAAAACGACGGTGAAATCATTCTGCCGCACAGAATGGGGGCAAAGAAAAGAAACTCAAATTCTGCCTCAAACAAAACAGCAGAAAGAAGTCTCGGGTTCCGGAGAGTGAATGGAGGCTTCTCCTGAACCTCCTCCCTCACCCCTGTGGCAGTGGACTCCGATCCCTCCTGTGCTGCGGGGCTCCAGCAGCTTCATGCTAAACTCCACTCTCGGCAGGAGCCCTGGGCCTGGCCTGGCGTCCTGTAGCCTACAGGCCAGGGACCCACACTGGCCTGGCTCTGCTCCTGGGGAAGGTCCCTGGTGCCCGGAAGAGCCTCCCATCCAGGCGTCCTGTGCTGGTGGTCACACTCCACTGCTGGCCCAGGCAGGTGTTGGGACTCGGGGCCTCAGCTCCTTTGGAAGGGCTTTGAAAGGAAAGGACACAGAAGAAAACCCTGGTTGCGGGGTTTGGCTGTGGCCGCCGCGCAGCCCTGCTGATCGGCACCAGCTCTGTAGCAACTTGGGCTTCAGGGTCATCTCTGGTTGTGACCCACTCTCAGTGTGCACACTTGCGCTGTGGGAACTCCCTGTGGGAGGAGAGAAGGGCCCGCCGTTGTTCCAGCCAGCAGCTTCGGTCTGCTTCTCTTGTCCCATGTGGGCAGCGCTTCCTGTGTCTCTCGTGGGGAGGGCCAGGGAAGGCAGCCCCTACCCCGCCCGCCTGGACCCCAGCTCGCAGCGCCGGGAAATGAGGCCGCTCGGCCCTGCGCAGGCTCTATTTTGCAACACAGCCTGGTGGGGGGGGGCGGTGAATGTTTTGTCTCTCGTTTCAGTCAAACCTAGGTGGCTGAAGGGCTTGAGGACTCGCGAAAGACCAGCCCGACCTCTCCGCAGCTGGCTCGGGGTGCAGTTGGTTTTGTTTTCTCCGCCCCTGACCCTCACGGGCAGAGGCCGTCCCGACAGTACCCTTGCCGCTCTCTTCAGGGCTGTTGGGCGTAATGGACTTCTTTAAATTAATAATGCGTAGAAGGAGATTTACAACGCATTGCTCAAATATTGTCTCTGCCTTTTATTCATGCATTTGTCACTGTGGCCTCTAATGGAGGTGCGCAGGGAAGGGATAAATAATGAAGAGAGGGGACAGCTCTGTCATAATCCAGGACCATTTGCAAATTCATCACCGATATTCCTGGAGAAAGAAGGACAGAGGAGATGACAAATACCCCACAGCACTAATATATCTCCTTGATTTCCTCCCCTATTTATTCATATAACCTACTTTGAGCCATGATAGAATGAGGGTCCTGGCTGCCCGGAGCAACAGATGGGGCCGGCTGTGGGCTCCTGGGTGCCGGAACCTCCCGGCTCCTCCGGCCCTGGCTTCTTGGGTTTTAGCTGTGACCAGTGTTATTTTAAGTGAACTTTAGGGAAAGACAATCCCTGGTGCAGGCTTGCTCAAAGCTGCTTTCGGAGCAAGTCCCCTTTCTGCAGAAGTGACCGTTGCTTCTGTTTTCATAGTTGGATTTGTGTAAGTCAGTGGCCACCATTCAAAAGATGCGGTGATCCGGAGCCAAGTCAGTGCGCTCAAAGGACAAAATATTTTTTTGGTTTAGAAGGGTTTTGTTGGCTGGTGTCCCTGCTTCTAGGGTTATCGGCTCTCTCTCTCTCTCTCTCTCTCTCTCTCTCTCTCTCTCTTTCTCTCTCTCTCTGAAGGGGGAAACAGAAATATACTTTGAGGATTTTGAGGATTTGTTTCGCGACTCAGAGCAGAGGAAGCCTCCGCCCTCTGGCCTCAGGCAGGGCTCACCCCTGGGCTCGGGCTGGCCCAAGCCGGGACTGGGCCTCCAAGCCAGATCCCTGGAAGCTGTGCTGGGGTCGGGCCTGCCTTAGCGCTAGGAAGGACACGTAGAGGTCAGCTTCTGCCCGAGGCTCTGTGCCAGCCACGTGGCCTGCGGGACCTGGGGTGGGTATCAGTCCTGAGGGCGCCTGCGGTGCCTTGGTGGTAATCCGTGGCTCCCCGGGGTGTGAGGAATGGATCAGAGATTCAGAAGGCCCAGGCGTGGGTTTGCATGTGGGTTTGCACATGGCTCGGTGGTGTGGCATGGGACAGGCAATTTTCCAGAGCTGGGTGTGGCTTCCCTGATCTCAGCAGAGGGGCTCTGGCACCTGCTAGTTGAGCGGCTCTTTCTCAGAGCAGGGCATGGAGATGTCTTTTTTTTTTTTTTTTGATCAGGAATCGAACTCAGGACCAGGCAGGCGCGGGTGCCTGAGCTGTATCTCTGGCCTAGGGCGTGGAGATGGATGGTAGCCACCAGTGGGGGGAGCTCAGAGCCCAGGTCCTCAGGGAGCGGGTCCAGCGGGAGCCATCGGAGTGCAGGACACCTGGCAGACTTAAATTCCAGGTGCCAGCCAGTGAGCTCCGAGGACAGACGCACCCACCCTGGTCGTGCGTTTTCCTGCGTCATTGCATTCACTCGATTTTATTGATCACCTTTAGGGTGCTTCCTCCAGGCTTGGGACGCCTCACCCTTCCCTGGTCCCATTTGGGAGAAAAGAGTACCAGGGGCTCTCATCCCAGTACTCAGGCTGGAGCCGGCTGCTTTGTTGGGGAGCCCCTGGGCAGCAGGGAGTCTGGAGGAGCGAGGACAGGGCCCGCAGGCTGTGGCGGCGTGGGGTGCGCGGCTCTCCTGGGCGGCCCGAAGGTGAAAGCCCGGCCCCCCGCACTGGAAGGGGTGCGCCTGGCGTCCTCGCCGTTCTCACACACAAGAGTGACCGCCTGGGGCTAGCGGCAGGCGCTTCAGTCGTCCCCACCCGAGGCCTCAGCCCGCGCTGCCGTCCGGATGGATTCGGGGTCCACTCACTCTCCGTGAAGACAACCAGACAGGCAGACGTGCCTGGCTTCAAGGAGGTTATTTTTCAATAACCTAAGGGGACTTTCAGAGGTCCTTTTCGGTCAGACACTGCACTGTGATTATTTAAATTAGAAGCATTTAAAAAAAAATTGCGGCCTAAGTTACTGGTATTCCTGGACTAGTTAAGTCACTTGGATCTTACTCACTTGCTTGGTTCGCTCTGTTGGGGCCCTCCACGCTGAGCATCATCCGCCCGACCTGTGAGGTGAGCAGGCAGCCTCCCGCCTCGGCCTCCCGGAGTGCTGGGATGACAGGCTTGTGCTCCAAACCTGGTTTGAACTTTTAAGTGATGTCTACTGTATGCACTGGCCAGGTGAACCACTCTGTGACGTTACCGTCTGATTGTCACGCCCCCCTCCCAGCTTTTATGATGAGAACCGGGGGCTGGGCTGAATGCTCAAACAGTTTTGTTTAAAAAGAATAGAAAGTCGGTCTCACCACTGTGCCGGGGCAGCTGCCTCCAGCTGGGGTCACCAATGGAGAGGAGAACAGGTGAAGCGGGGGCCCAGGAAGGCAGGGAAAGCCTGAGCTGCTGAGGCTTCCCCTCCCTGGGCTCCAGGGGGTCCTGTCGGGGCCTGGCATGGCCTGGCCGTGCATGTTTTTGTGGGCAGAGGGACAGATGCCACCGCCCAGAGCCTCCCGTCCAGTGAGGGCTGCTGGACCCTCCCGAGGCCCGGCTCCTCAGCTTGTCACAGCAGCGTCCTCCTGGTCGGCCCTGTCTGCCGTCTCTGCATCCTGGTCTCCTCCTGTTATGAGGATGCCGGTCACTGCGGTGAGGCCCAGCCCCTAGCACAGTCTACCTCAACGACCTCGTTCAAGGCTCCATTTCCTACCTGGAGACAGAGGCCTTGACCCAGCCACTGTCCCTGGGGCAGCTTGGCCAAGGGGCAGGCCAGCTTCCTGGCACAGCCTGCGGCCAGCTGCGGGATGAGCAGCCGGAGACGGGGAAGGCTCTGCACCGCGGATGAGCTCTGAGTGTCGTGCGCCCCACCTGCTGCCTGGGACGTCCTGGTGCTGACCAGTGAACTGCTGTTTTTCCCAAATTCAAGTTTCCAGGCTTCAAAGCCTACGTGCTCTCCTGTGGTCTGGAGAGCTGGGCCAGCGTGGCAGGGCCTGGAGCAGACCTTGGCGCCCGCTCTCTGCCGCTGGCCATCCAGGGGAACAGGACAGGATGAAGAAGGCATGTGCGGCCAGCTACCGCCAGAGCCTTTGCCCAGCCAGCAAAGCTCCCAGGGGCCCCGTGCCGTCGTTCTTGGTCCCCAGGCACAGGTGTTGGCCTGAGAGACACTGGCCTGAGATGCCGGGTGCCTTCCTTTGTCCTCCCCACCTCCCTGCTGAGCTTACCCGGCGCTCATGAATACTGATTCTGCACTGGAGCTGCCTGGCGTCACGGCGGACATGCATGAAGGGACAATCACCTCAGGGGCTCCTGGCCAGGACAAAGATGACATAAGGGAGCACCCGGCACCACGGAACAACCAGGGGCAGCTTCCTGGGCACCCCGCAGGGAGTATGGGTCCTCTCGCCTCACCCCAACCCCAACCCTCCAGCGGTGCCCTCTGATGCAGGGAAGCTGTGGCCTAGACGGCTTTGCGTATGGGGCTGAGGCCGACACTCTGCCACCAGACTGCCAGGCGCTAGTGCTGGACCTCAGAGAGGATGAGCACCTGGCCAAGGCCCTACAGCTAGTGCCCGTTCTGGGCCCGGCGTGCTGCCTAGGGTCTGGAGCTGTGGGCTCCCTATGCTAGCCAGTCGCCCTGGGGCCCGGAACCTTCAGAAAAATGCAGCCACAGTTCAGAAAGCACACAGAGACAGCGGCGCTGGCTGCTGCAGCGCACACACCTCGCTCCCATCGCCAGCGAGCCTGGCAGCGTGGCCAGAGTGCCCTTCGTGCCGCACAGCCCCAGCGCCCGGCCAGGTCCTGAAGGCAGCACCGGGGCGTCCTGCAGCTCGGAGCCCATGCGGCTCGCTCAGCTCCTAGCAGAGACACACAAAACGCGCTCGAAAGAGCTCAGGGAAAAGTTTGCCTGCAGCTTGGCCCCGGCGCAGGCGAGGGCTCTTTGTTTGCCGGTCACAGCCAAGCAGAGCGCAGATCGAGGTGGTTTCCCACATCTTGTCAAAGGACGGCACTTCCTCTTTCCTTTCTCTCGGTTTGATTAGCAGGTCGGGCAGTGGCGTGAGGAGATGCTGGGGGTAGGAAAATGGGGGTCATTTTGGAAAACCTCTTTGTGGATGGGTCGGGAATGGGGAGAAAATGAATAGTTATAAGCCCATTTCCATAGAAACTGTCTCATTATCATGCTGGCTGCCCGCTGGACGAGGCAGGGCTTCCTGCCAGCTAACGGGCTGCACAATTAAGTGTCCCCTGCCCGCCTGCCCGGCTGCAGGAAAGGCCGGTCAGCAAAGATGGCCCCGGCCTCAGCGCCCGCACAGAGGCGGAGCGGCACTCGTTCTTGAAATGCAGGCTTCCGCGTGGGGCTCCTCTGGCGCTGGAGCCCCTGAGCAGGCTGCTGTCACCTGGGGCAGGGGTCAGGCATTGCCGCTCTTGTTTGCAGACTCCGCCTGGCCGCCTTTGCACAGATTTCTGCTGCATTCCCCGTGAGCCCCTGAAGACACTTAACAAAAGAAATGCGAACAATTAGGCTTAAAATCGCTTCCTTGGCAGTGCCCTTTGTGTTCACGGTGACGCGGCAGGGCCCCTCTCAGGAGGCATTTTGTCACACGCTGCTGGGGCACGCAGGGTCTCCCCCAGCCGCTCCAGCTCTGTGCCCGCCCCCAGTCCTGAGACCCCTGCCCACAAGGGGACCTGAGTCCTTTCTCTTGCAAAGTCACTTCGTCCTTAGATCCATCATCGCCAGCGTGTGGCCAGGGCTGGGGGAGACTTTGACCAGAGCAGAGAAGAAGGGTGACATCCAAAGAAGTGGGGACAGCTGTCACATTGCGGGGAGCTCTGTCCCTGAGAATAAGTTGGTTGTTTCATTGTGAAGCGTATGCCGTGTAGCACTGGGCATTTAGCCTCCAGTTGGCTCGCCGTTCCGTGGCAGGACACTGTCCCCACACCTTCTGGGCTCCCCCCAACCTCTGGGCCATGGACAGCAGCCCTCAGGCCTGCCTGGCACTTGGAAGGCTTCTCCTGGCCCTGGAAACCTCCGCGACCCACTGCAGTGAGAGCCTGACCCTGCGCTCCCTCCCTGTCAGCCCTGCCTCCTGCTCAAGGTCGTAGGCCTGAGACCACTGTCAGCACATGTGCAGTAGATCCCCTCTTCCTATGGCTTTGTGGGCGGCCTGGTTCTAAAATTGCCCCTCCACCCAGCGAGTGACATGGGGGAGGTCCCAGCTTTCCTTTCTTTTTGGTGCTTTTGAGACAGGGTCTCACTAATGCAGCTGAGGCTGGCTTCGAGCTCGCTCTGTAGCCGGGCAGGCCTGGAACTCACAGCCACCTTCTCACTACAGCCTCCTGGGAGCTGGGGTTGCAGGCTGCGCCGCCATGCTTGGCTCGGCTCCAGCTTTCTGGAGCACGAGACGCTGGCAGCCTGGGGTTGAGGGTCAAGAGTGAAGCAGTTTTGCTTCAGGAGTGGTTCTGGGCCTGAGGGAAGGCAGGGGTGAGCCAGGAAGCTCCGGGCACAGTGGCTGCGTGGCTCAGCCCCTGCCCAGCGCCCAGCGCCCAGGTAGACCACGCACGCACGTCCGCTGGGTCTGAGCAACCGGCCACCTGAGGGGGCACCTCCGCTGCCTGGCGCACCACACGTGGGTGTTCAGCTGAAAGCTGCTAAGCCAGATCAGCCTGGTAAGCTGTGCACCGCCCGCCCACCTGGGATCCTAGCACCCTCGGGAGTCTGCTAAATTGAGAGATTTTTTTTTAAAAAAGAAATTATTCGCAGACAATATAATTGCTTAGCTTTTATAAGCTTATAGATGGGAAAAACATCTATAAGACTAAGTGGCAAAATATTAGAAATAATATGAGTTAGCTGTGCAATACATAATCAATTGCGTATCAAAATACAATAAGCTCCTAGAAACTAGGGGAGAGGGATTCACAATTCACGAGCTGTACTTAGAAATGAAATGTCCTACGTGATTCACAGATGTAGGGCGCCACTAGCTGTCCCATGGGTCAGGAACCACGTCCTTTTCCTCTCAGGCAAAGCCTCCTGCTGCACGGCCAAGAGGTGCCCGCCAGCCGAGTGTGGGCCGAACGTCACCTTCGCCTTCCTGCCTGTGCCGCCAGTGTCATCTCAGCTCACGATTTCTGCCTGGTTACCTGACTGTTTCCTAGGGCTGCCCTGACTAAAACCACCGCAACTGCCACACGTGGTGGTGCCACCTGTAGTCCCAGCACTCTGGAGGCTGAGGCGGGAAGGCCACAAGCTCCATTCCAGTCCAGGCAATTTAGTAACTTAGGGAGGCTCTGCCTCAAGATAAAAATAAAACAGGCCTGGGGGTAAATCCCCAGGACCACACACCATCAGCAAGTGGAGAAACTAAAGCACACCTCACGCTGCCTCCCTTCCCAGGGTTAGGTAATAAAGCACCCCGATGGGGCCTTCCCCCATTCCCCCCCATGAAGAGCTCTCTGGCAAGTTAGAGGTCAAAGTCAGGTGGTGTTCCCTCCGGCTGTGAGTGAGAATCTTACGCCGGCCAGCGGTGGCTGTAGGCCCCGGCTTCTGGAGGCCTGCGGAAATCACGCCCTACCTCACCCTTCCCACCTCTGATTGTGTCCCTGCGCCCCGCTTTTGTGGTGCTGGTGGCCACGCATAAGGGCTCCTGCTCAGCTCTGCCCCTGCAACTTTCCACTTGATTTTGAGACAAGGTTTCACTAATTTGCTAAGTGGTGTGTGTGTGTGTGTGTGTGTGTGTGTGTGTAACTGGGGATTGAACTCAGACCCTTGCACTTGCCAGGCAAGCGCTTATTCCACTGAGCTATCTCCCTGGCCCTAATTGCTAAATTAGTCCTGCAATTTCTGGCTTGGGCCACTGCTCCCAGCATGGAGTTTTCCTTTCAACAAGGACTTGGTCTTGTGGGACTGGGGGCCATCCTGCAATAAAGTAATTTCATCTTATGAATTCACACCGGCAAGGACACCAGCCCAACCCGAGGTGCAGGGGGATAGGACCCCAACACGTGAATTAGGCGTGTAGCACCCAGCAGTGAGCCACCAGCAAGCGCCTCCAGGGTGCACAGAGGACCACCTCTCTGTGGCAGAAGCAGTCAGTGAGGGAAGCGGGCGGGCACCGTGCCTGGTGGCCCTTGGGAGGCCCTGGAAGCACACGGCACCGGTGCTGAGCCACCCGCTGCTGGACCCGAGCTCCATGTCTCCTGTATCCTTCAAAGGCTAGCGTCTGCTGGGTCATAGTGCTCGGGTGGCAGCTGAGAACACTGTGTCATAAATGGAGGAGTTCATTTGCTTTTGTGGTTTTTCTAAGGTTTGAAAAGAGATTTGAAATAATTCTAGGTTGCCTGGGGTTGGCGAGCAGCGTAACAGGCAATTTGAGAAGACACAGTTCTGAGGAGCAGAGGGCTTCGCCTCCGTGGTCCTGGCTCCTAGAAACACGATCGATGGGCTCCTCACTTCCTCCCTGCAGGCAGCTGGGGAGGTCTCAGGGCCGAGCCTCTGCAGAGGAGAGAGGCCGGGCTGGAACTGGAAACCAGGCGGTGCCTGCGAGGGGCCCGGTCCCATGGCAGTGCCGGGGTACTGCAGAGGACAGGAGGGCCCTGGCGAGGCGGTGTGTCTGGGAGCCGGCGGCCGACCATGTGAGGGATTACTCGCTAAGTGCTGGTGGCAGGCGGTGGCCTGGTCAAGTGAGCTGACCCACGGGGAATGAGGTCACTGCCACTGTGTGGCGATCACTCCAGAGAGGGGCTGTGCCGGGGGTTCCGCCTGGAGCCCTAGTGTGGATGAATGCACACCTGACTCAGCACCCACTTGGGGCTAAGCAGGCATGGAGAGGTCCACCTGGGGCCAGGACAGAGACCTCCCTCGGGAGAGGCAGGAGCCGCCATGCTGGCTGTCAGTCACAGTGAGTGCGGAGAACCCCGGCCTGGGCTGCCATGGGCATCGGGGTGCAGCACTAGAGGTGCCTCCTGGCCTGGGCCTTCCTGCACCCCGAGAGGAGCAGGGACCCTCGTCTTGCTTTCCATCTGGCTGACAGTCATTAACCGTCAGGAGGTCTTGGCCATCCAAGCCCCACACCCATAGCCTCCCACTTAGCACAGAAGACCGGGCTGCTGCATGTGGGGCAGGCAGGAGATGTGATGGGAGGGTCCCTGCTGGACCAGCCCCAGACCGCCCTCAGGGTGGAGACCGAGGTGACCCTGGACAGCAATGTCCTGCAGGGACGGCAGCTCTGCCACCCCCTGGCTGGGCTCCTTTGTCCTTGGGGCTTTCTGGGGTGAAGAAGAAGGCCCAGGTGGCGTCGCCAAGTATCTGGACCCTCCAGCCTCTCCATGCCTCTCGCCCTGTGTTTCTAATGTGTTCTGAGGATGGAGAGAGTGACAGAAGTCAGGGCCGCAGCCTCTGTGTGAGCCCAGCCTGGGCTCACCCCTGCTAAGCAGAGCCCCCACCCGGGGGACCCATCTGTGTGCACAGCACGGGTCCCTGAGGTGTAGATGCTCCCAGAATGCCCAGAGACCACAGGACCCGGTGGGGGACACACAGCTGGACGCCGTACAGGCAGGGCGGCCTTGTGGAAGCCAGTGCAGGAAACACCCTCATGAGGCGTGGTGGTTTTGGGTCCACACTGCTGATGCTGCCCCCAGCAAGCTCAAGACAGAGTTTCCCATCAGTGCTACAGAGTGGAGGCCAGGGCCAGGGCCACCAGCTGGGGCACAAATGCCCGTAGCTGCCACCCTGAGAGAGGAGCTAAGAAGAGCCAGAGTCAGAGAGTTGGGGAGCAGGCCCCAAGGGGTCAGATCGGCCCAGGGAGAGGCGGGTCTACTATCACCCCCAGCACCGAGCCCCTCCTCGCCCCTCTTCCCGGAGCCTGCTGTGTTTCGGTAGCCACGCACCAGTGTCACCGTGTGAGCGGCACGACGTCTTGATGAAGGAGTAGGTGGGAGGAGACCTCCGGATGGGTTGCTGACGAGGGAGATGCGCTAGGCCTGAGATGAACCATCCAGAGAAAGAAGGCAGATGGGTGGCATCACCCCACCCCCTCCCCTCAGACCTTCAAACCCTGGAATAGACGGGGCTCAAACACAGACTGACAACTGGGTTAACACGACGAAATGGGTATTAGGTCAGAGCTGATCAACTGGATGGATGTATAGAGTATGGGAGAGGGCGTAGGGTCGCCTGCCACCTTCCTGCGGTAGGGGTGCTCCGCTGGTGTCTCCAGATCCAAGAGCCTGGGCTCCCCATTACATCTCCACCAGCAACCAACCAGCCACACCCAGGAGCAGGTTCCGGCCCATCCAGAGGACTGGAAACCTCCAGACGCGGCCTGTGAGCTCTCAGCATCTTTGGTTTTGATTAGTTTTATTTTTTAGAGATAGGGACTTGCTGACCTTGGCCTGGCTTTGTAGCCCAGGCTGCGCTTGAACTCACAAGGATCCCCTGCCTCAGCCTCCCGAGTGCTGGAACTACGCTCCGAAGGAACCCCTTCCTTGGGAGGCCTGAGACTGGCCCAGCATCCTGGTCCCCAGTCATTTTCTTCTCTGACCCCCCGTGGCTGCCGGCACCAGGTGGGGATGCCCGGGTGTTGCCGTGGGAGGAGTCCTGTGCTCTTCCGCTTCACCAGAGCCGGGCTTCAGGGCCTACAAAAGCGCGGTTTCCCGGCTGCTTACTGAGCTCGGTGGCAGGCGACCTCAGGATACCCTTTTAAGCCGGGCTCCGCGCCCCGAGCACTCAGCAGAGCCCGGCCCTACCAGCTTTCCCTGCGGTTCTTGCAGCCAGAATCTGAATCCCAGAGAACTCACACAGCGGCTGACAGATGGGGGCAGGTTGGGGCCTCTCTGGGCCTCACTCTCCCAATCTGTGCAATAGGACGGCAGCATCACCCCTGCAGCGAGCAAAGCAGCGGGGCGCCTGCCGCCGCTCCTGGCCTGCTCCTGTGGGGAGGGGGCAGAAGGCAAGAGCAGCCAGCAACGAGCAGCCGGCCCGGGGCTGCCCACGGGGCTGGGCGCTGCCCACCTGGGACCCAACCCGGGCGCGGCAGGCGGGAGGCACCCGTGCCCCAGCACCTCCTCTCCTGCCCAGGCCTTTCCCGGCTGCCTGCCGTGTCCGCGGCCGTGCTCGGGTCAGCGGCGAGCTAACGCCTTTGTCAGGGTGATTAATAGTGGTGAGGACTGCCGTTAATTCACTGCCTAATGGCTGGGGCCAGCGCGCGGAGTAATCGGGTGATGGATGTGGGGGACGCACACCTCGTGGCTGAGGTGAAAATCATTTGGACAAGTCAAATATTGTCACAGGGAACAAATGGCTCTCCCTGTTAATAAAAATTAATGAATTTTTTTTCCTTCTTTCCCCTTCTCCTTTCCCTCTCGCCACTGGCCTGCTCAGTGAAGCCACAGAGTGGCCGAGCCGCGCGAGCAGCTTGGAGGCATCAGGCACTTTATTGGATGGTTAAAGCTGTAAACGTCTTTATTAGGGCAGAAGGCGGCTGCAGGCCTGCGCTCACCGGCAGCCCTGGCGTGGGGGGTGAGTGCGAGGCTGTTCCCTGAGGGGAGCAGGGGCAGCCGCTAGCCGCTCATCCCTGGACCTGTCCCTGCCTCAGCTGCCGCCCCGGGCAGTGCGACGGCGGGCAGGTGCTCTGACTGGGCATCCACTCGGCTCCAGCTTCTGGGCCCCCAAGAGCCAGATCACCGTGGTCCCTGCTCCCTGCAGAGACCCTCGGTGCCCAGCCCCGCTGGCAGAGGGGCAGGTGTCATGGCTTAAGGGGCTACACAGGAAGTCAGACCTTGGGCTGGGGTGGCAGAGAACCTCCACGCACCCTATCTGACAGAGCGGCTCTGGCCACTTCCCGTCCCCGGGGCCGAGGCAGATGGGCCTGGCTGATCCTGCCTGTGCCCCCCCCTGCTGACCTCATCACTGTTGGGAAGCCAGGCCCACCTTGGCTGTAGGGGACAGACGGCCTGCTCCCGGCACTGGCTCAGGTGTCACCCCATGAAGGCCATGCTCTGCCCCTGCCCACCTACCTGTCCAGACAGCCTCTGAGCCTCACTGCACCCCTAGGAGAACCCGGGGCAGGGGTGGTCCTGTCCCCCAGGAACCTAGCCCTGGTGCTCCCCCCGGGCCAGGGTCAGGCATCTGGGTTGTGCTCTTCCTCTTGGGATCTTTCTTTCGGGGTGATATTTGTTTACTTGTGGCGTGACTTGCTCTGGCCTGTGAATGGCAGCCACAGGCCAGGCTGGTAGGAGCTACAGAGATAAATATGTCTATAAATAGTTTGGTGGTGGTTGTCACGGCGCTTGCTCAGCATTTAACCCCTTGCTCCTCCGTGTGCTGCCTGGGCAGGGGCAGGGGCAGGGGCAGGGGCAGGGGCAGCAGAGCAGAGAACTGAATCTCAACACTCACTCGCCTTTGTGTGTGTGCTCTGCAGAGCGAGTTTTCTCCCGGTGGCCTGGCCTCAGAGCCTCCTCCTGGGGCCCTGCCGGGATGCTCGAGGCTTCTGGGTGTGCAGGAATGAAGGGATATGTGGCCGGGCAGGGGCTCCCTTCCCCAAATCTTCCTTGGCTGTGCCCAATCTGCACTCACTCGGCCTTCTTCATCTGAGCAAACCGAGGGTCCTCGTGGCTCTGCTGAGCTTGCGCGGCTTTGCCTTCTCCCTGGAAAGACCCAGGTGCCAGCCAAGTCTCGCTGCACATCTGGGCAGAACCCACGGAAGTCCTGTGGTGGAGAGATGGCCCTGCCTTTGTGGCCACCAACTCCAGCCTCTCAGCCAGAGCTCCTGGATGCCTGCAGATGTTGGGAGGGCTGTTGACGTCTGCAGAGCCTGAACAGCTCCCAGATTCGGGGGCGGGGGACAAAGCCTGGCTTCTGGGGACACTCCAGACCCCTCGTCTGCACCCCACCATGGGAGCCACTGTCCAGCAGCACAGGATGGTCCTCGTCCAGGTCGCCTGGCACACGGGAGGCCTTGAAGCGCTGGCTGACCGTGAGGCCCCGCTGGCTGCTGGTGCCAGGTGTGGGGGCTGCCTGGTGCCACAACGACCGTGGTGCCAAGGACAGGAGCACCTCACACCAAGGGCAGTGTGGTGCTGACTTCCCGAGCATCTGCAAGTTGGATTGCTGCCTCGTTTACAGAGGAGGACGGAGGTCAGGAGGCTCCACAGCCTGCCGGCCCCGGCCCCGGCACTGCGCGGATGTGCGGAGGACACCGCTGCAGCGAGCAGGAGCAGCCTGGGAGTGAGGGAGGGCAGCCTGCCTCCCAAGGCCTGGTATCAGCCGGGCAGTGCCCTGGGGCCTGGCGGTGGGCTGTCCCTGGAGCCAGCTTCCCTTCGGTAGGCAGCCCATTAGAGCCCTCTCCCCCCCCCCCAGTGATGCTAAATGCACGCTGGGGATTCAAAGAGACGTTTTCACACCCACGCACACTGCAGCGTGTTCCCAGTGGCCTGGAGGTGGAGGCAGCCGCGGCAGCCGCAGATGAGCCAGCCTCAGAATGCGGCCCTGCTGCGGGTGGCGTGGCTCAGCCTTAGAAAGAGGCAAGTCACAGAGCGACAAGTCCCGTCTGACTCCGCTCAGTCGGCCCCTTGAGCCCCCAGGTCTCTGGACCGGCTGTGGGCTGGGGGTGCTGGGCTGGGGAGGGGCAGTGAGGAGCCACTCGATGGGGACATTTTCTGTGTGGGGGGACAGAGCGTCCCGGGGTGGGATGGTGGGGGCAGTTAGCCGGGTGCAAGCGTCCTGTCCTCGTCTAAAAAGCCAGCTCAGCCGCTTTTGTGTTGTGCGTGTTTGTCTCCAAGTTGGTGCAGGTGTGTGGAGGTGGGTGAATGCTCTAGGATTGGACACGTAGCACCAGTGCTGTGGGCCAAGCTGCACCCCCAGCCCTGCCACCCTGCTGTGCGGCCAGTGGGAGGGCCTGGAGCTGTCACCCCGAGCCCTTGCTCACTTTCTTTTGGGGGGTCTGACACATCGACAGCCTGGGAGGGAAAGGGTTAAGCAGGCACCCCGTGCAGCCTGACAGCCCCAGAGCTCTTAGCAGGCCTGAGGAGCCTCGCTGTGATTTAGAAGAAAAACAGTGAGATTTGAGCAGTCCACGGGCTACCTCGCTGCCCCCGGGGCTCGGGGAAGTGGCATATTAACCAAGGAATAAAGGAGAGGAAGAAAAAGGCCAAATCACATCTCTGTGAAACAAAGAGGCTTTTTACCAGGAACAAGCCTTGATAAAAATTACAGAGGCATCGGAGTCAGTCAGCGCCTGCCCGGGGCGATGGAGGCGGCCGGGAAATGGAAGATGCGGGCCTGCAGTCGAGCCCGCCGTCCCCGGAGCATTGCGGGACGAATAATCGTCTTAGAATAATGCATTGGCTTTAAGTAGGGCCAGGTGGCCCGGCGGGCCCACTGCGGCCTTCGGTACCGGTAGATTCCATGTGCAGGGTGGGGCCCCAGGCCTGGGATGGACCTTGTAGGCTGTGGGCTTCTAGCCCCCCACAGCCATGGGTGGCCCTGGCTGCCCAGGATGAGCAAGCAGGGAGGGCTGAGGCCGCTCACTCCGGTTGCCCTTCTGGGTGGACCTTGTTTTCTCTGTGCTGTGAGGTTAGCTTCTAGAGTCGTGAAATGACTTGGGACAAACAGGTTCAGTCTCAGACAGTGGGTGGCTAGGGGTCCCCAGGAAATACCCAGAGTATGCTGGGCCTGCAGCAGGCAGAGGCGGGTGCACCTGCTCTTTCCTCTGTGACGTGGGCTGACCAGTGAATCGCCTGCCTGAGAGCTTCAGCAGACAGAATGGAGGGGAAGATGGCCAGCTTGGGTCACTGTGGAGTTTCCTAGGGCTAAGCCCCAAAGTGCCACAAAGCAGTCTCTTAAATCCATAGACACGGGGCCCCTTGATCGCAGCTCTGGGAGTGGCCATCTCAGGACAAAGTGCGGCAGCGCCGTGGTCCTTCCCAAGGCTCTGAGAGCATCCTTCCTGCCTCTGCCTACGCATGGTGGTCCCCAGCAGTCCCTGGCCTGTGGCCACATTGCTCCAGTCTCTGCTTCTGTGGTCTTGTGGCTGTCTTCTCCCTGTGTTTCCTCTTACAAGGACATCATCAGATGGGACTAGGGGACCCGCTAGCTCAGCTCAACTCTGCAGAGAACTTGTTCCCACTCTGGAGCCGTGGGGCTGGGGCTCAGGTTCCCTCCGAACATGGTCTCGTGGCTGCCCGGCAGGAGGCGGAGAGCTCAGCAGAGATAGCAGAGACTGCTAGAGTCAGGCCTGGCACTGCCACTGCCACCTCAGGCCGTCCTGACCCCATCCCGTCCTCTGCAGACAGGAAGTGGCGCCGCGAGCTGTCCCTGCTTTCTTGATTTTGACAAAGATGGTGTGCAGCGAGGCGGAGGGAAGCGTCCCAGCCTCCATGAGAGGGGAGTCTTGCATCTCGTCCCTTCCAGGCTGGGAGCATGGTGCCAGGCTCGGGGCGGCCACGGCCGCGCCCCCCGCCCTGCAGGCAGCAGTGCTGCATCAGCCCTGCATCAGCCCTGCAGCTGGGGCTGTCCCTGTGGACGGGGCTCAGGAGCAGAAGCAGCGATTGATTATTATTAATATTTAGCATGTTTGCAGAGCTGTCTTTCTCCGCGCCATTAATCTGCATGTTAGTAACGGCCGTGCTTTGCTCTGGGCTCCAGAGCTCCGCAAGGGGCTGCCGCCGCCGCCGCCGGTGTGGGTGTGCCCACGCACACGGTGCTGGAGTGGCCTGGCAGACCGGGAGCACAGCGCCCCGCGGGGCAGCCTGGAGTCACAGCTGCCTCCTTGCTGTCTCAAGGCCCAGACCCAGGGCCGGGGAGGATCGCCAGGGTCAGTGCGAGAGTTTCCCTCTGGAAAGCCAGACTTAGAAAGCCGGGCTTGGGAAGTCACCTGCAGCCCAGGACCTCCTCTGCAAGAGGCGTGCCCGTTTCTGACTCTGCTACGCAGAGCACCCCCAGTAGCAGCAGGACCGGCCGAGTCTTCTTGAGGAGTCGCCGTGTATCCGTACCCTCCCCACCCATGGGTGCGGTGCCCCCACAAGGTTCACCACTCCTAGGGAACTGCCTCCTCCCTGCTCGGTTCTGAGATGGCAGCTGGGCCAGGAGGAAGCACCCTCGCACTGCCTTCTTCCCCAGAGAGGCTCAGGTGGGACACAGCTCCTTGTGAGGGGCAGCTGGTCTTCAGCTGAATGCCAAAGGCGTGGCTGCCCCATCCCCGTGCCAGTGCTAGGCCAGGCCGGGGCAGAAGTGGGGTGGAAAGGGCCATCCCTGAAGGAGTGCCAGAGAAACCCTGCTCCTTTCAAGGTGTGGGCTGGGCCAGGAGACCCAGGGGCGCGTCCCAGATTAACCAATCAGTCTAGGAGAGAGAAGCGGAACTCAGGTGAATGGGGCTCCATGCTTGGGACAGAAAAGTTGTGGGCAGAGGGGGGGCAGTCTTGCCTCCCACCTTTCCGGTTAAGAATGGCCTCAGGGCTGTCCTCACCCCAACCTACCCATCCATCCTCTTATCCACCCGCCTACCCACCCATCCACCTACTGGTACAGCCCTGCATCCCTCCACCCTTCCTTCCTCCCTTCTTGCCTTCTGTCTGTCCTTCTGTCCATCCAGCCAGCCTTTCTCCTTCTCTCCCTCCCTCCCTCCCTCTTTCCTTCTGTCCACCATATTTCTGCCCATCCACCCATGCGTACGGTCGTCCGTCTGTCCCTCCCTCTTTCCTGCCTTCCTTCCTTCTTTCCTACCGTCCCTCCTCCTCCTACACATCCGTCCCTGCACTCTCCCCACCCTCAGCCCTGTTCCTGTGTGTCGTGAGGGTGGCCATCGATAAGTCCCAGACCACTCTCTCAGCTGGCTTCTTCCGGGGTTGCTGTCTGGGGTGCATGTCCTCGACCTGCACAAAGCAGTGTCACAGCCCGGCCCACCTCGTGGCCTCCAGCCGTGCGCACCTCGGGCCCAGTGGGTGCCGAGGAGCAGCGTGTCCCCAAAGGAGCATGTGTTTTCCTGCTGCTGCCGTGCCCTCCGCTCTGCGGGCTGCTCGTGTCCCCAGAGGCAGCCGGGCTGCGTGTACTCTGCAGCTTTAACAGGCTGACAGACTTTGACACCACCTGGGCATGAAGCGCATGAGCTGCCCTGGGGTCCCACGCCCCCAGGGCAGGCCGTGTTGGGGTCTCTGCTGCCGGCCAGAGGCCTCAGGACATGAGGTGCTCTTCTGAACACCCCCAGGGGCTTGCGGTACCAGGTACCCTCTCTGCAGGTGTCTGAGTAGCTCAGGCGGGCTGAGGTTTTCCTGGAACAGAGGGGGTGCAAGGGGAGCCCCATTCATGTGGCTCAGGTTCCCTCTCATTTTGGGGTCCCTCCTGGAGCCTGGAGGCCCCACCCACACATGCAAGGCAGGTAGGCTTTGCTGCCTGCATGCTGGCCTCCCCGGGCCCATAGGGAGAGGGGGCCAGAGACAGAGGCCCTGAGGAGGGCGCCAGGCTCTCAGTGTCCCTTAGGAGGGAAATAGGTGCAGAGGGCCGGCCAGATAGCTTAGCGGATTAAAGCACCTGCTTAGGCAGCTGCAGGGACCAGGGTTCAATCCCTGGCGTGCTCTGCCGGCTCCAGCCCCAGGATGTGCTGAGACCTTGACTGAGACTGGGTGTGGTGGTGCGCGCCTGTATTCCCAGCGCTTGGGAGGCTGAAAACAGGAGGATCACTATGAGTCTAATCTTTGCAGTCAGACACTCTAGACCTTGTACTAAAGGCAAGAGAGAGAGAGAGAGAGAGAGAGAGAGAGAGAGAGAGAGAGAAACCGTTTCTTCTTTTTTAAAATTTATTTTATTTATTTTTGCGGAACCGGGATTGAACTCAGGCCCTTGCGCTTGCCAGGGAAGCACTTATTCCACTG
>NDGN011370231.1:0-10632 GCA_002564285.1 Tympanoctomys barrerae
ATTTTGTATTTATATATACAAAATAGGATAAATTTACAGCTATTTTCACTTAACTCAATGAAACGAAAGAGGTGTACTAAGGTGTACTAACTGTTTGGACAGAATATCCTGTCTGCTTTTTGTACTATGGATAACCACTAAGAAGATAACAATATACAGCATAGTGACTATCAAAACTGTCCTATTAATCAGCTGTGAAACTGTCTCATTCATATTTATTTCTCAATAAAAAAATTAAATTAAATTTTTAAAAAAAGACAGGAAGGAAGACTGTCACACTATTGTACTGCTCTTATTAAACTGTTAATGAGATAGTTGCTTGGAATGATTGCGTGTCTGATGTTTTTGGTATGTAACTACTTTGTGGCCTAAAGGAATAGTCAGGAGACTACTGCTTGAATTAGAAAAGTCAATGTTGTTTGTTTGCTTTCCTCAAATGTCTGTGCATTCAAAAAAATGTGAATGAAAAACAGAATAAAATAAATCACTCAAAACATAAAAAAGAGTATAAATATGCTTATGATATTCCTAGTCACATACTGATAGTTTAAAATGGCAAAACATTACATATAAATTTAAAGTCTCAAATTATAAAATTTGAATATGCAGTGTGTTAGTGAATTTAGATTTTACAACTGAAAGAATTTATGTTTATTGAAGAAAGAAATTATAAATTTACTTTTCTTCAATGTATAACTATTATTTTTTCCAGTTAAAAAGTAACATTGAAATATTCTATCAAGGGGGTGGGACAATTTACATATTCATCATCGGCCTTCATTTCCCCATCTATAAAACAGAGACTATAATGACACAGCTAACTGGTCACAGAGCTTCTGGGATCACTGAGGTAACTAATAAGAAATTTATCACTCAGAGCCCGGCACTCTGAAGGCTCCTGACACACCACACGCACTGTTAGTTATTATTAGCTCACTTTCTAAGAACAAGGCAGTTTTCACAAGAACCATGACTTAACAAATCCTGTAGGTCTCTCTGATGTTATAAACATACTGAAGATGAATCAGAGACCTTCCAAGTTGTTGTCCAGTTTTATTCGTGCAGGTATAATATATATTACATGCCATGGGAAGCAATCTAGTCTTGGCCAGATACTGATCTATAAATTATTATTTTTTAATACTAAAGTGATTTAATTGAATTAAAAGAAAAAGCTCAGGCAGGGGAAACATATTCTTCTCTTCTAGCATAGAAACTGAAGAGATTATTATTGTTCCAATTTATACATTAGAAACACTAGCAAACTTAAACCTAAGTTTTCTTTCTTTCTCAGCATTATCGCAGCTTGTGAGCCTAGACTCACTAAGACAGCTGCAGCCCAATTCTCTAAGTGAGGCTTACCTCAAGCTGCCTGATAGAAGACTCTCTCTCATGAATGAGGCGGAGGTCATCTTCTGTAATCTCATCATCTTGCACTTGTACTTGAGGCTGTGTTTGGCTAACAAAGAGAAAGAATATGAGAAAAATTCTGGTATTCAAAACAACAGGAATTAATGCATACTTAAGAAATTCTAGGTAGGATGTACTGCTCTTCAAACTCAAGGAACTGCTCACCTTAAAAAATGCTAAGAATTCAAAATTTACTCTCATTTTTTAATTGTCCTATTATTTTATCTTATGTGAGTTTAGAGTTGTTATTTCATTACTGAAAACCATACTTGGCAAGTGAGTTTCTTCTCAGCTAACTTACACATTGTAAGGAAATGAACCATATGAAAAGTTAAGTCAATAAATATTTGGATAATTTATTATAGAATAAATTTTGAAACATATTGCTTTAAAATTTATAAATAGCACAAGATACTTATGCTATAATATACTGAAAGCTTTTTCTACTCCAGAGAACACAATTATTTCCAGTACAGCATGGTGGTGCACACCTTTCAGTACCCGCACTCAGGACACTAACAAATGAGGACTACAAGTTTGAGGCCAGCAAGGCCTCCACAGGAAGTTCAAGGGCTGGCTTGGACAACACAGCGAGACCTTGCCTCACAACTAAACAGAACAATGACAAATGTTATCTTTTGATCTACAAAATAATTCATATTTCTTACCTTTCCCAGGATACAAGATTCCTTTCTTTTGAGTTGTCCTCAGGAAAACCACCCTGATAGTTTGAGAGCAAAGAAAGTAAGGACAAGATAAACATATCTATGTGTGTACACAGACAAGAAAAATTCTTATTCTAATTTTCTAGGCCAACTGTTTCAAATAATAATAATATGATATCTTGAGCTAAGTAATTCATTAAATATTCTCAAAGACCAAATAATAAATCCTAGCCAAATATTATTAACCAAATAAATATTTGGTTAAAATTTAATGTAGTTGTGGAACTTCTACATTAAAGAATAAGAAAACAACTTATGCCAGGTGTGGTGGCACATGCCTGCAATCCCATCACTCCAGAGGCTGAGGTGCAGGAGGATGGCTATGAGTTTGAGATCAACCTGAGTTACAAAGTGAGTGGAAGGCCTGCCTGAACTGCACAGCAAGGTTCTGTGTCTAAAAAAAATAAAAAAATAAAAAAATATATATATAGATAGATAGATGGATATAATTAAATTCTGAGGGAATTTAACATTATATTATCTGAAAATTTCACCTCCACTCATCCTCTTATTCTCTCCATGCCCACATGCTATGTTCCTGTTGGACACCTGTATACTCTGCTCAGCTCCACCGTGTCTCTTCTGCTTCTGGCAGTGTGGCACTGTCTGGTGAGCAGGAACACGGCAGAGAGCTATGGTGCTGACTCGCTGTGAAAAACTCCCACCATTCCACTCTGAATCTTTTCTGACAGTTTCCACAGTGTGCGAGGTCTGCAATCTGTTGCTCCACGACCCAGGCATAACAATATATAACCATCACCCTTAAAAACTGATCCGCAAAGCCTGACAATAAGCATTCAAGTATGGATTTCCAAAACACCCAGATGTCTATGACTTAAAAATAATGCAAAGCAGATTTCCCCGAGGCCTGGAGAGAACAGCAACTTTGTTCTCACAATACTGTATGAAGTACTTACCGACACTCTAGAACTGGCTCTTACTCGGGCCACAAATTCCTTCTCTCTCTCAGCGGCTTGCCGCTGGACCTTCTGAAAGTTTGTCAGTGCTGTTGTGAATTCAGCTACTAAGCGATCCTTCTGTATTTTCCTTTGACGCTAGAAGAAAGGGGAAAAAAAGCCTATTAGAATCAAGCTGGCTGACTATTTAGTTCTAAAAATATTAAATCCCCAACTTACTGATTCACTCTCAGTAAAATTTTAGCTATATGTTCAACCACTGTGCACATTTACCTTGAGACAAAAGGCTCAACTTCCTGTATTTCTAACCTACAATGTTTGTAGCAGCTAGGAACTAGATCATGATTTTGAAGTTATTTTAAATAATTCTTTTGGGGATGGGCAAGTAAAATCTACTCTTACCTATGTCACACCTTACGTCCATTACATAGCTATGGAAACAAACATGTGCCCGTGGGCAGCCTGCCGTGGTGAATGTGCCTGTGTGTTGGACAGAGCCAGGCCTAGAAAGCCAGGAGCAAGTATCCTGGAAGCACTTTACAGGTCAAGGCAACTGCATGAAAATCATTTTTGCTTTACTGACCCACAGGATACTACCTGAGTAATTAAACACAGTTTTGCATTCTGTGAACTAGTCTTCAGTAGAATTTACCTGTCCCTTAACTTTCTTTTTTAGCATCACAGTTCTAGGAGTCTACAATGCATTTGATTTCTTTCACATCCAGTACATCATGTGTCTTAAAGGTTAATACCTGTTCACTGGGGGTGGTGGGTAGAGATCCAAACTCTTTAATGTACTTATCTGTTTCTTTGGCAAGTTGGTTAGTATACTGCTGCTTCTGTTGCCTGAAGTGAGAAAACAAAGGTTACAGCCAAAGAACTGCTATTTCTTTGTGCTACAACTCTGCCACTTTCATCAGCCCTGATGAACAGCTTCAGAAAAATCACTTTTTACAAAATCTTCATAGTTTTGGACTATATAAACTATAAAACTGCTTATAGTTTTATAAACTGGTTCTAAATTTCCTGTCAAAACCAAATTTTCATATGCTATTTTTGATAAATATTAAAGTTTTTCATTCAGATGCAGTAAACAAGCTTACAGAAATATCATTAGCCATTTAGAAAAGAAGGTAATTCAAGTCAGGAGGATTTAACTGTAAGTGTGAAGTACTGGAAATGCGGAAGCCTTTTATCTGACCTCACTGAGGTGAGCTGAGTGAGTAAGCTCAGTTGCCATGCACTTGGCCCAGCTCCTGGTACATCTGGTCTCTCTTATTTCTCTACATTTATATCCTATGAATACTGTAAAAAATAGAGGATGTAATCATAGTATAAATTTACTATTATTTAAGCATAATTAATAACATTTCCTTGTAAGGGGATATAAACTTATCCATACCCATATCTTCCTAATTAATGTAAAAAATAAAAACTATTTTCAACTAAAAAATGTGATGCTGAAAAAAGTAAGCTTGCTTTAAGCTGATGCTTTATCAACAACAACAACAACAACAACAACAACAACAACAACAACAGTGCCTCTCAAGGACATTAGCTCTCTACTTTTAATCATGTGCTGGCCACACTGAAGGGACACTGTAAGAACATGCGTATCTGTATGGAACTAATACACAAAGAAATATAAACTATTTATATACTCTTATTTACTGAATATCCTATCTTTGATGTGTTTATTTAAATACTTGGAAATAGTAATATCGTCAAAGTTCTAAAGGCCACAATGATAATACTTACATACATAGAATTTCTACTAATAATAATACATGTTAAAATCATACAGTTCCTTTTCATCTTAATTTATTTAAATAAATGAAGATGTATTTATAGATTTTGGACATTCTATCTACTGAAGAAAAAGTAAAATATAAGTTATAAACAACTGCAAATTCTTTAAATTCTACTTCTTAAAAATATGAATTGCTATTATCTATTTCTTCCTTGCAATTTTCCTTCAATAGCAAGAACTATCACTTTGGAGATACCACATATTAGCTATATACTACTTGAAATTCATAGGCAAATCAGCACTGAAAACATAAAAGAGTCAGGTTGTAAATAATTTTTGGCAAATCATCAATCCCTAAAAACATACACTAGGCATAACATTTAGATATACTAGAAACAGTGCTTTTAATCTACCTCACTCCAAATAGATGAAAAGGTATGTGAAAACACTGTCAAATCTTTGACATGCTACAGAAAGGAACAGTTACTATTCTAACAGCAGTTTAGGGAAGACAGCTCAAAGAACCGGGCAGGTGCTACACCTGAACCTAATACATATCTGATCACTCAAAGGACAGTCACCTATGAATATAAATCACATAAATTGAGAAGAATGAATCCAATTTTTAAAAAGCTGTCTAAAACAACCAATTTAAAAAGCATAAGAAAGACCAACTCAAAAAGGTTTAATTTGATGGAGTAAGCTAGCCCATCAAAAACATCCTCCTACTTTGGGCAGGGTCAAAATTACATAACCATAAGGTACAACATCTAGGTGAGGTAGTTAAAAAAAAACTTTACTAATTTTCCATAGTAAACACATACTAAAAAAGCAGTGTAACAGTAACTTTTCCTTCTGCAGTTAAGTACTTACAGCTGTTGCCTCAATTCAGGTGAGTCTTGAGGTGTTCCAAGTTGATTCAGTGTCCTTTGTATTTCCACAGCTATAATAATGGAAATAATGTGTAATTTTTATAAATGTTATGAACATAGAGGTAATTAAATTAGAAGCAACCAGATAATTAGGCAGTTAAAAAAGAAAAATAGATAACAATAAACAACTCTGCAAAAGAAACTGAAATGATTTGAATCTAATCAGTAACAAAAATCAGTTAATCATGAAAAGAATATTATCATGTAAACTGTACTTATTACCCCCAAACATTATCATCTTTCCTATTCCATCAAGATAGCAAATACACTTAGGGGCACACAGAATTGTACTTCATTTTACTGCCATAAAATTTATGAGGAGAGGGGACCGGGGAGATGGCTCAGTGGAATAAGCACTTCCCTGGTAAGTGCAAGGGCCTGAGTTCAATCCCCGGTTCTGAAAAAAAAAAAAAAAATTGAGGACAGTAAGACAAAAGATACATTTCATTATAATATATCCCACCTCAAAAACTTTCACTTTACAGCATAAAAGGAAATATTAAAGTGAAAGTGAAATATTTCTAGTTAGTATATGTGAAAGTTAGTATCAGTGAAAAGTTTAAAAATTACTGTTTTCATGTATCTATGGAATAACTGATCATTAAAAGCAAGATCATTAAAGGATGCTAAAACCACAGATCATTCACATTACTTCAAATCATTACCATGCAGATGACACTAAGAGATAACAATCACAGATATAGCTGTTTAAAAAAATAATCAAATTTAGCACTAAGAATGAGACAACTTACATGAATCTCATAGGATGAGTAATAATAAGTGAAAAATAATAATATGGCTTACATATTTTTTCCTTGTTCAAATATATAACCTGAATTAACTATGAGGGAAAAAAAAACAGACTTATCTAGACTGGTATAATCTACAAGATAACTGACCTGTACTTTTTAAAATGGTTAATACAGACACACACACACACACACACACACACACACACACAAATACAACGAAGAGCCAGAGTTTCTTTCTTTTTTTTTTTTTTTTTTTACTTTTGGTTATATTGAAGATCGAACCCAGGACCTCATGCATGGCAGGCAAGGGCTCTACCACTGAGACACATCCCCAGTTCGGCGGGAGGTTTTCCAATTAAAGAACAGAAGCACTGAAAATGCTAAAACATCCAGAAGGTACAGTGTGATTTCTTTCTTTCTTCCCTGGTACTGGAGTCTGAATCAGGAAGGTATAAAATATGATGGGAACAACTACAGAAATATGAATATATAAAACACGTAACGCAAATGTTGAAACTGTCTACAATTGTACCCAGGTGGAGTCACCGCATCACAATTTGACCTTTGCGCAGGTTTAGAATATTTAAAGAATTTAAGACGAAAAGTCAAGTGATCCTAACTCACGCTAAACTCATAATCCTGGTGTCTATGACCACTGTGGTAAGAAAAGGGCTCTTGACAAAGGCAGGTATAAAGCTTTATGCATGTTTACATATCAAATGTCAAGTACACATAAGAATGAAACCCCATCCCACAGAACTTCGACATTTCTAACAAAAAGAACTTCGACATTTCTATCTTAGCCTCTCATTCTTTTTAATTTAAAATAAATGGTTTATTTACGTATCTTAAATGTCTCTTTAGTAGTCATTATTTACTTAATCAAGAGAATGATAAAATACTCCAGAATACAGAACTTTTGTTCACTGAGGATTAAGTAATAAACACTTCTTTCAAGTGAAACCTAAAAATATAAATACTGACGAGGCATCATATAACACCAGTTAGTTTTCAAATAATTTCTTCTTGCTGTTTTGAGAGTCAATTTTCCTTTTGTAGAATGGAGAGGTTTTGCTTTTTGTCTGTTTGTTTGTTTTTCATGTATTTGGTACAAGGTCTCACTATGCAGCTTGGACTTGTAGTGATCCTCCTGTTTTCAGCCTCCCCAGCACTGGGAGTACAGGCGTGGGCCACCATGCCTGGACTTGGTGGCTGGCTCAGTGTACCCAAAGGTGGGGCCAGGATGGCATGTGGTGCCAAGGATTGAACCCTGGTTCTTGCATTGCCTAAGCAGGTTCTTAGCCCACTAAGCTATCTCACCAGCCCTGATAGAGAGGTTTTGTTTGTTGTACTTAATTATGGCTCTCTGTAATCAGTTAAATACTTCAATTTCAATCTCAACAGATTTTTCTGGACTGCCTTATAGAGGCATAAAGCATTTTTTTAAAAGAGAGTATGTTGATATGCTGATAATACAAAACAGGCTTCTGTATAATAAAGGCAGGTATTTATCTCAATGCTAAAGGATTTTTTTAAGTTACATTAAGTGATGAAAATAGCTTAATAAATTAAAAAATAACAATGACTAAAAACATTTTTGGAGAAAAACAGAACCCCTCATCATATAGCAAAATAAATCTGTAATAAATTATTTATTTAAATATTCAAAATTGAGGGTTACAAATAGTGGAATAAAGATTGGTAGCAAAACTCTCTTTCTGGGCTGTAGAATCAAGAAACCTGGAAAACAAGTTGGCAAAGAAAAAAAGGAGATCTCTGGGAACCAAGAAAGCACTGAGCACAATCTAGAAACCACAGAGAAACTGGATAAATGGAAGACAAAGATGATCACTACATACTGGAAAAGGAAATGAATCAAAGGGAAGAAAGAACAATTGTAAATATCTATGCATTAGATACTGGTACACACAATCTTCTGAAACAAAAGCTACACTTAAAAGGATGGCTAAACACCATTGCAATCAGTGGGGAAATTCAAAACCTACTTTCATCATTAGGTCAAGGAGACAAAAAGTTCAACCAAAAAAAAAAAAAAAGTGAAGAGTTAAAGCACATCACTGAACAAGTAAACTTAACAGATATCTACAGTGTTTCATCCAACAGCAATAGAATATACATTTTTCTCAACAGCACAAGGAAGTTTTCCAAAAAAGACCATATGTTAGGCAACGGAATGAAGATAGAAACCAATACCAAGAGAAGTCACAGAAACAATGCAAATATAGAGACTAAAATAATAAATTATTAAAAATACATTGATTGAGACGAACTCAAGAAAGAAAAAGTTCAAATGATAATGGCAGCACAACATGCCAGTAGCTCTGGGCCACAATGAGAGCAATTCTAAGAAGGAAGTTTGTAGCTGTAAATGCACATATAAAAAGGATAGCGTTATCCCAAGTAAATGACCTAATGAAGATGTACTTAGAAGTACTAGACAGACAAAAGCAATCCAAATCTGAAGCTAGTACAAGAAAGGAAATTATAAAGATCAGATAATGAAATTAAGACTAGAAGAAAACAACACAAATAATTGATGAGTAAGAGTTGATTCTCTGAAAGGAGGGGAAGGGGATCTGTGGATGTGGAGAGACAGGAGGGAGGCAGGAAAGGGAAACAGGATGGAGATGTGATATATATCTGTGCAAAGTTCCCAAAATGAATAAGCATCACAAACATACATTAATAAAAAAATGAGAAAAATATGAAAACAAATTACTACATGGAAATAATAAACACATACTTATTATATGATCTAATAATATCATCTTAAAGTGAGGGATAAAATATTAGCTAAGCATGATACAAAATTAAAACCATGGAGAGAAAAACTGACCAACTTGACTGCATATGATTTAATGTTATGTACAACACATGTACACACATTACAAATGTAAGCATATGTTGAATGAAATAAATATGCATGGAAGAAAACAAAGAATATGACAAAAAAAAGAACACCCCAAAAATAGGAAAAAAAAAACCCTCCTACAAATAGGTAATAGAAACAACTCAATAAAAAGTGGACAAAGGTCATAATCTTAAAATTTACATGAGTAAATAAAAATTTGAGAATTTCAATTTCATTAATAATTTACTTTTCATATATGAGACTGGTAAAAAATAATGACAAGTAAGTGATGTAGCTATTACAATCAAATATCCTTAAAACAAAAGTAGAGATCACATAATGTATAAGAAAGAGACAATATTTAACATATGAAGAACTAGGATAAGTGAAGAAGTCAGAAAGTCCCATAGAAACAGGCCAAGCTCTGGAATTTTAATAATATTCATGAATACCCTGATAGCTCCCTCACAAAAAAAGAAGACTAAAATCTAACCTTGGAAAGAATACATAGCCATAATATATAAACACTGCATAAATCACCTAGCTTTTAGGAACCAAAGAAACTGCTTCTGTCGTGACCAGTGGGGTCTAAGTTCACCACATGGTAATGTCCCTATGTTTTGAGCAGATACACCTGGCACGCCCTATGCAGATGGTGACTCCAATAGTGGTGCTTCTCAACACAGGACTGATTTATTAGGACAGGCATCACAATCTCTGTTCCAATTTACCTTGTAAATTGTTAATGCGGCAACTGCTTTTTGTTCTGTCATTTAAAAAATACAGAAAATGAGGAGTCTGCTATCAAGTGGATGAGGCAGTCATATAATCTCTTAGCTATATGTCACTTACTCTCTTTAGTACTGTTTAGTTTTCAAGCATTTTAATCATCTTAGAGATGCTTATGATGCACTTGAATTAGCATAACTTTAATATTAAAGCATTCATGAAACATCAGAATTTAAAACTTTTGAATTACATAAATATTTAATCTGATTTCCATGTAACAGTTTATTTTTTTATGGATTTTTTTCAGATTAATATTTTTATTGGATTTAGTTGGGTCACTCAATTCTTTTTATATTCTTAGATTACTTCATCTCTTTTTGGGTGTTACTAACAATTATTTGATACAATTTTATGTACCTATTATATATTCTTGGTAGCTGTCTTGTGGGCTTTTCAGCTTTTTAAAATTTTTTATTATTTTCTTTGACAACTCATACAGAATTTTACTTAACAAAGTAATATGAATTTCACCGTATTTGTTGTAA
>NDGN011370242.1:0-11872 GCA_002564285.1 Tympanoctomys barrerae
TGACTGTGGTCTCTAATTGCATCCATTTGCCTAAATAAGCCTTGAGTTTGTCCTTCTTTATAGTTGAGTAATACTCCATTGTATAAAAACACCACATCTTTTTTTATCCATTCCTCAGTTGATGGGCATTTGGGTTTTCCAAGATTCAGCAATGATAAGCTGTGCTGCTATAAACATAGGTGGACATATATGGCTGTGGTATGTTGTTTTCAGTTCTTCTGGAAAAATACCCAGGAGGAGAATAGCTGGGTTGAATGGGACCTCCAATCCTAGCTTTTTGAGGAATCTCCACACTGATTTCCATAGTGGTTTAGCAGTCTACATTCACACCAACAGTGGAGAGATACTTTTAATAAGTTACTTTTTTCTGTTGGCTTTGAAATCTTTGTAACTACTGCTTTTCTTCTTTATGATCAGATACTTTGACTATCATATATCAGAGATGTTATCCCTTCTATGTTTTGTTCAGATCAAAAATTAGCGTGTAAAGTGCCTAGGACACGATGGGGGTCTCAAACCCTAAATGCCGTGTTTGCATGGTTCATGCTCTTTTCCTCCTGAGAGAGACATGGGCCTCAGGTTCATGCTCCACACTATGTGCTGTTCCACTTCCCTGTACTCTTGTCCAGTAACTGCTGGCCTTTTTCCGTATAACTGAGTAAAGCCCTTGGTGAGAGCTGCGGGAGGAGCCCCTTCCCACACCAGGTAGGCTTGGGCTGGCATGCTGGCCAAGAAGTGCAGTCCCCTCGTCCTGCGCAGGAGCGTCAGCCTTACAGTGCAGCTCTAGGTGGCCTTGAGCGTGGCGAGGTGAGCCTGAGCAGTGCTGTGCCCTACTTGAGGAGGTACGGTTAAGCTCTTTCCTTGTAAGTTTTATGATAAGGCCAAGTGAGTTATGAAATGTCTCGTGCACGTACCAACCTTGAACAGAAATACAGTGGGTGTTAAAACCCTTCTTCTCCCAGCGGAAGACTCATTGCCCCCGTTAATCCCTCTCGGAACCTCCCTTCACTGTACGCACACTCGCCCGTCCCTCGTGTGATGGCTATCTGCAGCAGCTCTGGAGTCCTCTCTCCGGAGGGTCTTAACTTTAAATTGCACTGTCATGGTGCCTTGATGTCCTGGATGGATTCAGAATATTGACCTTCCGTGGTTATTGTGACTCTGGGGAAGAGCCAGAGTCTCAGGGGCCAGATCCAGGTAGGTGAGGACACATGTCGTGCTTTGTAGTTCAGGGTGAAGGCCCCGGTTCCAGCCCCATTGCCAGCACAGAAGGAGAAGGGTGTGGCAGCCGCCAGAAACAGCGCCTGGGAGGAAGCCCTGCGTCCGCTTTCTGGTCCAGGGTGCAGCCCTGGGTCCGGGTGCCTGGCTTGTGGTTGCTCTGGTGAGACTGTCGGCTTAGCCGTGGGGCCCTCAGCAGGCCACAACAGAAATATCTCGGAGTTACTTTTCCTTATCCTCAAAATACAAGATTTGTCCAGGTAACTAATCTAATTCCCCTTCCCAGTAGGAACCCATACATTTTCTTCATCTGTGGGGAACTGTGAGGTAAAATACATACTAATATAATCTTTTTTAATGTATTTCTTATTGAAATGGCTTTAAAAGTGAGAATTTTGTTTATTAAAACCCATCCACACTGCCATTGCTGTGATACAGTGAGGAATAAATGTGCTCCAGCCGACAGAGCACGAGGTAAAGCGGCCTCCCTTAGCTGTCCTCACGCGCACCGTGAAAGTGTGATAATGAAGTAATGGTGAGCCCCAAATGTAGCGAAAGTGGGGTCAGGGAAACTACAGTTAAGATTAGAAATCAGCGCCAAGCACGGTGGCACCCGCCTGTAGTCTCGGCACTTGGGAGGCCGAGGTAGGAGGACGCTGTGAGCTCAAGGCCAGCCTCAACTACATAGCAAAACCCTGTTTCAACAAGACAAAACAAAAGATTGGAATTCAGTACCAGAGAAACAAAAAGGATGTAGTTCTCACTCTTGGATTTCTGGCCCGTATGGTTCTGATTTTCAAAGAAGCACTTAATCCTAAAAGAATCCCTCTCACAGGAGTGCTGTAGGCAGAATGAAGGCTTCCCAGATAATAAAGTGTGTAGCTGCAGCAACCTGGAAGCCTAACAGTAGCCTGTAACATAAAGCCCCGCAGAGACAAGTATCATGGCTTAGGACGTTAGCCTGCCTGAGAAGGCTGGGAAGTAGTGTGGTGCCTCTCGTGAATGAACACGTACAGTCCCTTCTGTTTTGTCAGCGTATGTTCAGCATCACTACACTTGGGTTCTCATCAACTCTTGCCTTGTTCTGTGTTCTCTGTGGCACTAGCCAAAAAAGAAGAATATGTCGGCCTACCAGGTGTTCTGTAAGGAGTACCGCGTGAGCATTGTGGCTGAGCACCCGGGGATAGGTAAGAGCGCACACCTCCGGCTCTCCTCCCTTGTGGCTGCAGTCTGTGGCTGCCTTCTGCGTTGGGATGCAGATCGTATCTCTCTTAACGCCCTCGCTGATCCCATTCACACTCTCAGCGTGCTCCTGCCTGCAGTCCTTGCATGGTGGTCCCATCAGTACTCACCACCCTGGACACTCGTGACACCAGCCCTCTTGTTAGTGTCTTAAATTGAAGAAAAAGGGCTGGTGAGATGGCTCAGTGGTCTAAAGCACCTACTTAGAACAAGCTAAGCTAAGCGAAGCACAAGAACCGCAGTTCAATCCTCCAGCACCACATGCCAGCCAGCCCCGCCCCCTGGTGGACTCAGCTGGCCACACACACATATACACACTAATTAATTAATTAATTAATTTTTTAAAAATTGAAAAAAGGGAAGCTGTAAATTTTTTTTTCTTTTTTTTTTTAATCTTAGGGAAGGGTCTACAGGGTGTTTAGGGTCTCGCTACTACATGGGACTCCTAGTGAGCCACCTGTTCACAGCCTCCCAAGAGCTGGGATTATAGGCACGCGCCACCACACCCAGCCTCAATTGCCATCTCAGAGCACCCTGGGGGTGGGGCCGGCATGGTGGGCCCTGGGATGGAACCGTGATCCCCTGCACATGCTTGTAGGCGCTTTAATTCACTGAGCTATTTGGTTGGGCCTGGAAGCTATAAAAAAATAAATACTATAAAGCATGCTGCACGTATTGGTGTGAGTGTGTGTCTCCAGGGTTCTGACATGGACTTTGTCTCAGACTGCCCTGAGGTGTAGAGTTAGGCGCAGAAGCCTGCACAGCACTGTTCGTGTTTGTCTCTGTGGCCTGGGGAGATGAGGAGACACTCCCCAGACTGGGGCTAGTCCCCTCCCCTGCATGTGTCTCGCTTGCCTGCTCTGCCCCTCCACGCGCTGCTATATGTACCCAAGGACATTCTAAAGCACAAGACAGTCACGTGTGGTGGCACACGCCTGCAGTCCTAGCACCCTGGCAGCCGAGGCAGGCGGATTGCAGTGAGCTTGGAGCCAACTTGGCTACACTGTGAGCTTAAAGCCAGCCTGAACTTTGTAGTGAGTCCCTGTCTCAAAAGCCAAAGAGAAAAGAAGAAAAGAATTGGGGGTGGGGTTTGCTGTACAGATGGAAGGGGCGTGGCATCACACCCTAGCGGGTGCTTCTTGGCTGCCATAGGAAAGTTCTTTAGCTCTAGCCGTTCAGATATTTACTAGAAGCTTAATATTACTTAGCAAACTCTATGTAAAGGGCCGGGAATATTGCTCAGCAGCATAAGTGCCTCCCTGGCAAGTACCAGGTCCCAAGTTTGATCCCCAGTACAAAAAAAGAATTCTAAATAGAATATGATCCTTGACCTAGCTTGCAGGCCTTGTCTTACAAGGTTGCAGTGAAAAACCATAGAGATGCCTGGCAAGCACAAGGGCCTGAGTTCAATCCCCAGTTCCGACAAAAAAAAAGAAAAAGAAAAACTATGGGGAGATGCCTCAGGAATAAGTCCCAAGAGTAGAGTGTGTGAAGGTTTGAGCCTTCTTACCACCACCAAAGCATCCTTTTCTGGTATAAATATTAGACAAACAGTGATGGGGGTTTGGCTTGATTTTCTTAAAGAGTTTTCCAGCTTTTTTTTTTTTTTCATTTACACATTTGGTGCAGGGTCTCACTACAGAGCTCAGGCTCGTAGCAATCCTGTTTTCAGCCTCCCAGCACTGGGATTACAGGTGTGCGCCACCACGCCTGGACTCACTCGCAGTCTCCGTGCGCCCCAGGAGCGGGGCAGCATGCCAGACCAGGGGTCAAACCCTGGTCCCTGCGCTTGCCAAAGCAGGCGGGCGCTTAGTCTGCTGAGCTATCTGGCTAGCCCTTTAACCTCTCAACCTGATCTTCAAAAGCCTTTGTTCACTGGGCTTGATGGTGTATGCCTGTCATGCCAGCCCATGGGAGGCTGACACAGGAGGATCTCTATTAAAGCTGAGCCTGGACTGTATGGTGAGACTGTATGGTGTCCAAAAAAAGTTTACCAGTTCTGCTCCTATCTGTCTTCTACTTTGTTACATAATATGTGGTTTGATTTTTACTCTTTTATGCCAGATTTTGGGGAACTGAGTAAAAAGCTGGCTGAGGTGTGGAAACAGCTGCCAGAAAAGGACAAACTGGTGAGTGCCCTTGCAGCAAACATGCCTTCCACAGGTTGGCCTGTAAGTGCACGGTTCTCCTACAGAGCACCCAGTTGCGTAGCCGGGAGAGTAGCACAGAAAGTGCCAAGCAGCGGGTGTTGGTGTCGCCAATGCTGGCTGCCGCGCTGAAGGTCCAGCTGGAGGGAGCCTGTCTTCTTTAGCTTGGGCTCATTTTTCCAATCACTTTAGAATAGGCCAAAAGAAGAGCTAACGTGGGCAGTGAAAAAAGTGGTAAAGGAGGGCAAACATCATAGTCTTTACTGCAGGGCCTGAGAGCCAGGAATGCTGAGGACACTGTCCTCCTTGCCCATGGCCACATAGTGGACCCTCCGTCTAGGGTCATGCCAGAGTCGTGCAGTCACTCTGCCTGGACGATGGCCAGGCGTTTACTGTGGCTCAGGTCTCATCCACCGTGTGATCCCTTAGTGCTGAGGTCAGCCGTTAGCAGGAGGAATGTTGGTTTTCCAGGCTTAAATGTCAGTGAACAGTAGGCCAAAGCCGTCTCATCAGCCCCTGCCCACTCTGTTCTTCTCCTTGTTCTACCAGGACTGCCTTCCCTTCTGTGTTGTGTCTCTTAATTTGCACACTAATCTGATTGCAGATTTGGAAGCAGAAAGCTCAGTATCTGCAGCATAAACAGAACAAAGCGGAAGCTACAACTGTGAAAAGAAAAGCGTCTGTCTCAGAAGGCTCCACCAAAGTCAGAGGTAGCGAACAGCTCCGTTCCAGCGCTCACCGCCTTCCTCCAGAGCTCTGTGAAGTCTGCTGCCTTGCTGGAAAATTGGGAGAATAGCTTGTCCTAAAAGTAGACTAGTCAGACTCCACATGTTGTTGGGTGTTACAGAGAGCAAAAAAGGTGTTCAGATTTAGAAACTATAAATAAGTCACGGGCCAGCAGACCTCCTGTAAAGACCCGGAAGGCGGTGAGACGGGCCTGCATGCCATATGCATGCTCTGTCCCAGGTTGCTGTCTCCCCACAAGTCTTTAACAGTGGAGGGCTACTTGGTCGCAGGCCGCACAGACAGGCCATCGCCTTGCTGGTGCTCAGTATACTTGAGAAGGAGAGAGGGTTGGGAGCAGCGTTTCTGCAGCACTGAAGACAGCAGGTGAGTTTCACCTCTCCTCTACCCCCCATTCTCAGCTCCTTCTGCAGGAGTCCTGTCACCCCAAAAGAAGTCCCTGCCCACCACAGTGCTGTTCCCCGCGTCACCAGCCAGAGCTCCCGAGACAGAGCCCATTGACGTGGCCGCACACCTTCAGCTGCTGGGAGAGTCCCTCAGCCTCATTGGACACCGCCTGCAGGAGACAGAGGTGAGCGCCCCGCAGTGTGGCCCCAGGGCACACCCACTGCTTCCACTGGCAGCAGCTTTGTGCTGACCCTGCCAGGCGTGCAGGGGACAGTGAAGAAGACACCATGGCAATGGCAGCGTCTAGAAACTCGATCTGCCTTGGGCCCCTAAGTTTACACTAACACATTCGGGTGTAACAGTAGCGTGAAGAGAGGTTAAAATTCCCTATGATTGATTTTATTCTTTAAAGGTAATATTGCAGGGTGTGGTGGTACACCCCACAACCTCAGCACTCAAGAGGCTGGGGCAAGAGGATCACAAGTACAAGGCTCAGTTGGATCCCTGCCCTGTGAGCTGTGCTTTCAGAATCACTCAGCCTGCAAAGCCACACACACTTGCCTTCCTGCACTCGGCTTCTAGCCACGCTGCCCTTCACTAACGCCACACTCACCTCTTAGTTCTGGTAAGAGGTCAGCTCCTGAGCGGAGTTAGTCCTGTGCTTTGGCAAATAGAACACCACCAGCCGTATGAGGTGAAGCGGTACCTCAGTTCTCTAGCTAATTTCTGAAAATTTAGGTGGTGTGGAAACAACTGGCACATTCCTGTGGACTCATACTCAGATGATTCTCAGTTTTTCAGAATATAGCCTTGGGCTGGGGTGGCAGCCCCGTGGCCTAAGCACCTGCCTGGCAAGCAAAGGTCAGTACCACATGCCATGCTGGGTACACTGTGCCAGCCAGGAAACCAGACGTGGTGGCATGTGCTGGCGAGGCTGAGACAGGAGGATCACTATGAGTTAGAATTGCATAATAAGACCTTGTATCAAAAAAAAAAAAGCTTATGATCTTTTCATACTTAACCGCTCTTATGTTTACTAAAAACTGAGAAAATATTTTGTTGTCACTGCCTTCCACATTCAGATGTTTCCACGGAGGGTAACAAGTGTTTGGTGCATATTAAGGCATTATTCTAATAATTTGGGGAATAAGGTTCTGTGTGTACAGTGTGCCTATCAGCAGGAAACTTAGCGTCTAATTGGAAAAGCAGGAAGTTTATGCAGTTATCGAGACACGCTGGTTCTGGCGAGAGTTCCCATGAGCGAGTTACACTTACAGAGGACAGTGGCCTCCTTCAGGGCTTTCCCTCAGACCCCCAGGAGCGCCTCAGCCACCAACAGCACCTGGCCCTGCTGTGAGCACAGCGACACCATGACACTTCAGATGTGCTGAAGAGGGGCCAGGTGGGTCCCTGGCCAGGCAGAGTTGGACCGAGTGGCCTCCTACTGTTGAGAAGAGCATGCAGTTTAAAATGTAGGATTGGGCTGGGGAGACAGCAGTGTAAGCACCTGTCTGGCAAGTGCAGAGACCTGGGTTGGTCCCCAGGACCACATGCAGTGCTGGCCCAGGAACCCCAGGCTCACGGTGCCGGCCACCCAAACCAGGCCTATTGTCCCAGTGCTAGGGAGCATTGCTACAAGTTCAAGCTGCATAGTGAGACCCTGTACCAAATAAATAAAGACATTTTGAAAAGATTATAAAACTTAGGATTATTTGTTTATTTATTTTTGCGGAGCCGGGGATTGAACTCAGGCCCGTGCACTTGCCACGGAAGCGCTCATTCCACTGAGCCATCTCCCCGGCCCCTGGATTACTTATTTTGAGAATTTTCCATTTAATTTTTTTTTTTTTTTTTTTTTACCAAGATGAACTGTGGATAACTGAAACATAGAAAGGGAGACCATTGATAAGGAACAACACCACCATCAGAAAAGGGAAAGGACTTTATAGATTCTCTGATCTACATTTTAAGTCATGCTGGGATAGCGTTCACATGCCAGAGAGCTCACCCTTTTTAAGTGCAGCACTTAGTGGACGCTCATTTCTGTTTAGAACACTGAGTTTTCACTACTACCCCTAAGAAAGCCCGGCTCACTAGCAGTCACAGCCCTTTCTCTCTGAGCCCACTCACTCCAGAGCTTAGTCTGGCATGTATCTCCACTCTGCACTTACCTGCACGGCGTAGGCTGTCACTTACCTCAGTAAGCCCATCTGGCCAGCTGTTGTGGCACACACCGCTGTAATCCCACTGCTTTGGAGGCCGAGGCAGAAGGCTTGTAAATTCACGCTCAGCCTGACAACTGAGCAGCTTAGCAAACCCGGCCTCAAAAAAAAAATTGTTTTTTAGGAATTTGATATGGTGTTATATTCCATATTGTTGTCTTCAAAGTAGTTGTTCAGATTACCAGATAAAACCATGCAAAATTGGTCAAAAAAAAATTTAAGCATTAACTACCTTTCCATAGACCAGTGGAAATCAGCAGTACAATTATCCAGGCTATCCTGTGTATATACTGATACATATTTTTTTCCCTTCCTTCTTTTCTCCTTCTCTCATCCCAGTTGTTCCTTCCCTTTGAGCAGTTTCTTTCCCTTTCACAATAGCTGTTCTTTTTTCTGTATGTTAGGGAAGGGTCTACAGGGTGTCCAGGGTCTCACTACTAGATTGCACTCTAGTGATCCGCCTGTTTACAGCCTCCCAAGATCAGGGAGTGTATGTGCACAACGCCACGCCCAGCCTCACTCGCCTTCTCAGTGCAGCCCGGGCCCTGCGCCCACCTGCAGGTGCTTTAAGCCACTGAGCCGTTTGGCCAGCCCTAGCTGTTGAACCTTTGGGATTCTATTTACTCTTTCAGGCCCTTATGCTGGGAAGACAATATGACATATTTATAGTAATATATACTACATTGTATATGATATTAATACATCATATATATGATCTTATAACAAATATATGATACAGCCATAAAAAAGAAGAAATTTGAGTCATTTGTAGGAAAATGGATGCACTTTAAGACCATAGTGCTCAGTTAAACATCAGACACGGTTTAAATGTTGCATGGTTTCTCTTGTGTGAGAAAGCCACTGTTAAGTAGGTTAAGGAACAAAAGAGGACACAGATAAGAGGAAGCATGAGAGAGCTGCTGATGTGGAAGGGACCCAGGATGGAGGGGCCAAGGGACGGAGGCAGGGGGGTCCTCAGTAAGGGACCCAGGGTGGGGAGGACGAGGGACGGGTATGGGAGTCCGCAGTAAGGGACCCGGGAGTGGAGGGAACGAGGGGCAGAGGCAGGAGGTCCGCAGTAAGGGACCCGGGGTGAAGGCGACAAGGGATGGGGGCAGGGAGGTCCACAGCAAGGCGCTGCGCACGCTTGTCCCCACCCCACGACCACAGCCCTGCGACTGCAGATGTGGACAGTGAGGACAAAGGCAAACTTTTTTTTTTTTTTTAAGGGGCTAGCGAGAGAGCGCCTGCTTAGGCAGGCACGCAGGGACTGCCGTTCGATCCCCGGCACCACATGCTGTGCCAGCCCTGCCCCTGGGGTGGGCTGAGCTGGCTGCAAAAAAGTAAAAACTATTTTTTTTAAATCAGGAGACTGGGCGTGGTGTCACACACCTGTAATCCCAGCACTTGGGAGGCTGAAAACAGGAGGATCACTATGAGTCCATGTTATGTAGTAAGACCCTGTAGACCCTGTCCTAAATACAGGAAGAAAAAAAGAAAAGATCAGAAGATGTAGCTTAGTACAGTAGTCCTGGGTTCAGTTCCCAGGACTGCCAAATAAATCCTTTTCAGTGGGGAAGGTGTGAGCAGAACTACTGGCTTTCTCTGGGATGTGCTGCTTAGATTGCTAGTAAGAAGAGACCAGAGCTGGGACGCACTGGGGCCGTGGTCTAGACGCAACAAAGGTGGGACCTTGGCAGGTGTTTGCTGAGTGTGGCCTGGTTGCGCACGCATGAACTCCAGTTGCTGTGGCACCGCCCTCCACAGAGCCTGTCAGGATCTTAAGTGGGACGTCGTCATTCCTGGTGAGACGTGAGAGGTGCACATAGCTCCTGTCCTGGAGGGACGCAAGGTCCACTTGGAGATTCAGGCATAACACACTAGGTGTGACGAGTGCTGCTGCCAAGGCTGGCTTTGCTAGGTGCTCGCCAGCCAGCTCTGGTTCAGCACAGTTCACGTAGATTAATTCATTCATTCCACACTGCAGCTTTGGGACAGGCAGCATTTTTGTTTCCAGATTTACAAAAGAACAGACAGATTTGGATGGAGGCGCTGGCTCAGGAGCTCAGCCTTAGCGTTGGCCAGAGTTGGATTAGGAATGCGGCTTCAGGGTGCGAGCTCTTACCCTCTCACTGGACCACCAGCTCCTGGAAGTCGAGGCAAGGAGAGTGAGGAGGGAAAGAGTGCAGTGGCGAAGCCTCTGGCCTGGGCAGCTGTGAGAATGGCAGTGACTTTGCGAGACACGTGGCAGTGATGGGTAGGTTCAGATGGAATTAGCGGGTAGCTAAGAAGACCCCCGGCAGGCGGCCAGACCACCAGAGGCACAGTCTGTAGGTGCTGATGGGGGCAGTCACGTTCCGCACACTACACGAGGTCAGGCGTCGTGGCGCATGTCTCTAATCCCAGCGCTCGGGGAGGCAGGAAGACTGCTGCAGGTTTGCACCCATCCTGGCTACAAAGTGAGTCAAATGCTAGCCCTGTGCTGCATAGTAAAAGAAAAGACAAGAAATGGGGCCGGGGAGATGGCTCAGTAGAATAAGCGCAAGGGCCCGAGTTCAATCCCGGGTTCCACAAAAAAAAAAAAAAAAAAGACAATAAATGGACAGGTGAATGGATGAATGAATGAAGGAACGTCACATGAGCAAGACAGAAAGGAAAGGGACAGCGTGCGGGCCGCGGGGGGGCGAGTGACACTCTCCGCTCCTTTCAGGGCATGGTGGCTGTGTCTGGCAGTTTGTCTGTGCTTCTGGATTCTATCATCTGTGCGCTCGGCCCCTTGGCGTGTCTGACCACACAGCTGCCTGAGCTGAACGGCTGTCCCAAGCAGGTCTTGGTGAGTTTTCCTCTTGTCCTTACCTGGGGAATCGGCAGGTCAGGGACTGGCTCCTGAGCTGCCTCCGTCTCCCTGGGCGTGGAGTGCGATGCTGCGCTGAAGTGAGACCAGCACTGGGGACGTGGACCCCACCTGGGAAGTACTGTACCTCCTTGTTTCCTGTTGGCGCTTCTGTGCACCCAGACAGTTGGGGATTCTCTGCCTCACTGATACTGGGATTAACAGGAGACATGAGCAGAGCAGCTCCTAGCGTAACCGTCCGTCAGCTGGCTGCATCTTGCCCCTCACCCTCGGCTACTCCTACTCCTGTCCCTCCCGAGCAGTGGGAAACACTCCTCAGCTGAACCTCTTCTTGTTTTGCAGTCAAACACACTAGACAACATTGCTTACATCATGCCTGGACTGTGACCACAGAGTACCCTGGAACAGAAGCCTCCCCAGCCCTTTTGCTGATTGGTATACAGATCACTGTTGCAGACCCTTCACTGGCCTCTGGGTGTGGGTTTTTAATTTTTATATCTATATATATATTATATACATATATAATGTACAGTATATAGATAGGACTATAACTACTTTGCTTTAGTAATTTTATGATTTTGCAAAGGTGTAGCCAAGAGGAAACTTTGGCAGGAATAAGGGCTTGGAATTTATTCTCTGTGGTGGTTAAATCTGCCTTAAAAATCAGTGTCACCTGGGACTGAGGTCTTGTTCTAGGTGCCAAGTGTGCCTGTTACAGACAGCTAAAGTGTGATTTTTTTTTTTTTTTTTTTTCCCAAATCAGTGGTACCTCCAGACCCATCACTGACCATTTGCCTTACCTGTCGTACAGCTGAAATGTAGTAAGGATTATGAGAAATGCTGGCTGACCTAAAGTGACCTTGGTGGGAGGTGACAGTGTCCTGCCCACCATTGCTGTTGAGCACTTAGGTGGGCTGAGGAGAGGTCGTTGCAGTCCCTTCACAGCGTCCACCTCCCACAAACACATTGAAAGGGGCTGGTGACACAGTTCAGTGGCATAAGTGCCTGCCTGGCAAGCACAAGGTCCTGAGTTCGATCCCTGGTACCAAAAAAAAAAA
>NDGN011370250.1:0-13342 GCA_002564285.1 Tympanoctomys barrerae
AAAAAAAAAAAAAAAAAAAAGGAAAAAAGAAAACAAAAAAGAAAAAGAAAAGAAAAAGAAAGAAAGAAACAATAAGGAAAACCATTAGCATATTAACTACTTCCACATTTAAATAACTAGCCAGAAAGCTAAAGGAGTCAGATACTGGCTCTGGAAAATGGCAAACCTTCTAAATGTTTGGATTACCTCACTAGCGAGCAGCCAGGAGCATCAGGTTCCCTCTCAATAGGAATTGAGGTAGAGGCCAAAGATCAGTCTGTAAATAACATCAAAAGCAGTCCCACCCTAGGAAACAAGTCAGACTAGAGGGGCCCTAAGTTTCTCTGTTCTCCAAGATCTATAATTCCAAAAATAACGCATGGCTGTCACTCTCAAATGGCTCTCAACTCAATGTAGACATCAAGACAGACATTGCAGAACTCAAATCAAGGTAGAGATGCAGCAGGGAAACTATCAAAGTGACACAAAGGATACTTACTGTTCAGAGCTGTGGGACCTCACACCACCTCTTAAAATAAATATCCCCGCTGCCCACTTCCACATCAAGCAACTCTGAAAACGGAAACAGCTTACCGGACAATGTCACAGGATGAAATCCTAAGAAGTGCTGAGTAAGTGATATATTAGAGGCAGGTCAACTCTTTGTACACCTCATTTTCCATATCAATAGACAGGGTCAAAGAATTTATTTGAGTTGTCAGGACTGCAAAATCACTTATTTCCTCCCTGAACCCCCAGAAAGAGCAGACCTAGTTAAATCTGAGATTAAAGAGGCAGATAAAAGTGGCCACTGGCCCGCGAGGTAGGGGATTCGCCACGCTGCCATCGCAGGCAGTCTTCAGACATGATGTATTACAGGGACATCTTCCATCAGATGCTAGTGAAGCTAATCCTTTTGCGAAGCATGACATCTTTTCAAACTCAACAGTAGTGAACCCAAACCAGATTTTTATGCCATATGATCAGGTTTCAAAAGACAAAATCATTTTACTATCATATCAGATTTAAGTTTATTGGATTTAAATTTGCAAACAAAGATCTAGACGCCTGTAACTGCAGTTCCAATGCACACCCTCAAATCCCCTGATGCTCATCTTATGGAATAAAACGTCAGCCGATAGTGAGATGGAAATACATGGAACCAGAGCTTTGCTATTACAAAATGCTATCAAACAATAATGTGGTTTCCCAACTCCTGCAAGAGAAGTATTCTCATTTCCAACTCTCAAGAAAAAGATGTTCAGAATATGCCATCACAACACTCACTGACACCATAGGTTTTCAGTGCCAAGTCATCAACTCTGAAGCCTCCTTCCTCAGACAAAAAGCTGAAATTCTTGGGTAATGACATACCTTTTTGCAGTCAGATAAGGACTTTTCACTGCCCAGGGTGCTGAAAATGGTGGTCTGCAAAACAGGAAAGAAGTAAACACATTAGAACACCAAAGTGTTATGATATTGACCTTCCCTGTTCAATTCCAGCTCAGAGTGGATCTGACTTCCTGTGTCCCCCCTGACTGCCCTGGATTTTAAAATGTGTGTGCCCTTCACCGTTCCCAAAGCCACTCTGCCCAAGTTGGAATGCTCACACTGAGCTGTAAAGCACCCTATGAGGAAAGGAAGTTTATTTATCTTCATGTCACAAACAAGGCAACTGAAGCACTCTGGGAGGCTGAGGCAGGAGGACTGTAAATTTGAGAGTAACTCTTGGTAATTTAGTGACTTAATGAGATTCTGCCTCAAAATAAAAAATTTTAAAAATGCTAGGGATACAACTCAGGGAAAAGGCCCTGGATTCAATACCTGATACAGAAAAAAAGAAAAAAGCAAGTCTCCAGTCTTTCAAGTGATGCCTGTCATCAGCCTCAGTGGCAGGGCGGAGCTTCTGCCTGTTTAGATGATTCTACACAGTGGAACCTGTGCTTGCTGCCTCTTTTCCACCTCTTTAGTGCCCTCCCTCTTCTTGAGACTGACTTATTATTATTTTGTGCATGCAGATTCATTTGGCCAGATAACCCACGCAAAAGGGTCTTCAGAATTCCTGGCTAGTGTTGTATGAGAGGAGAGAAGGTTAGCCTTCCTGGCTGTGCGAGGACTCACACCTGTCTCCTCCTTTTGGATGACACTAGGAACACAGGTGCAGCTGTGCTCAGCCACACAAATGGTAGTGAGACCTTGTTTTCATTAATCCTCTCCACTTCTTTAATTCTAAAACTGCTATATATTCTTCAGGAGTCCATCTCCACTGTACCCTGTGCTGTGGGGGAGCCAATAGATCCAATAAATATGCAACAATAGATGCAAGTAAGACAGTGCCAAACAAAAGCACAGTCCTGATCCCAACTCATCATTTTGGATGCCTGATGCTAGAGAGGCAGACTCCCTCATAACAGCAGCATAAAGGAAGCTCAGGGAGAGCAAGGAAGAAGCGCAAAAGACTCCCAAGTCACAAGCAACTACACGTGTGGCAGCCCAGATCTCACATGTTGTCCCTTGCTCACATGCTCTGCAGCACATCTGGCTCTGCCAGCAGGTGCCAGGAGCTCAGTGCCACTCACCTTGGCTGTGACAACTGAAGATGTCTCCCAAAGTGTCCTGAGGACAAATCTGCCCCCAGCTGAGATCAAATGATCTGACTTATAACGCAATTTGTTATCAAAATGATTCCAAATTCCTGGGGAATACAATATTTTTTTTCTGGAAAAAACAAAGAAGTCTTCTGGTCAGAATTTCTCTTTCTGTCCCTGAGTTCAAGTGCCATTCTCTATCCTAAACAAGAGTCAGAATAAGGGGAGGATCTGATTCCAGCTGCTGGAGACTCTATATGGGGGCAACTCAAGGGATCATAATTGCATTTTTAACTAAGTTTAAGATAGGCCAGTGCCACTACCTTAGGGAGAGTAAATTGAGAAACATGTCTAAGAATTTAGACATTAGTGCAGGAACCCCGGGGGAAATGATCTTGGAAATTAAACAATACGATTCAACTTTCAGGAACAGTCTCAGGCGACCTAAAAACATGTTTGAAGGAGAAGTGAATGTCAGAGCCAGGTGAAGTTAGCTTCATTAAAAAAGAAAAGAAATTATACAAGTAGTTCAAGAGGTTGCATCTGTATAAAGCCAAAGGGCAAATATGCAGTGAAATCTTAACACCCAGAATGAGAGTGAATGGGGGAACAGCATGGATCAGTAATGGTGCAGACCCTTAATCTAGCCATTTTCAAAAGGGATTTCACTTATATGCTTGGTCAGTCTCATTTCATTCTCTTTAAAAGACTAACCGGGCATGCCAGTTTCCTGATTGTGCCTATTGAAAAAGACTTTGGGTGGGCTATCTAAACCTTCCAATAACTTGTTCACTTTAATCACTGAAAATGAAAGCCTCAAAACATAGTGGCTTACCCGTGCTGTTACCTTTTTGATTACTGCATCAATATTTTCCTACTAAAGAGGAAACTCCTGATCAGTCACCTGCACCCAAGTTTGCATAATGCTGATTTGACACAAAAGTACAAGTACAATAAAGCACATCTTTTTAAAAACACTTCTAATTTTAGTATATGTGCTGCCAAAGCAAACACATTGAAAGCACTTCTAACCCTACTAGCAAGTGACTGGCATGACTTGTACAAGCTGAACCACATTAGACATAGGTAAGTTCAGCAATTTCCCTATTACATTTAGAAAGGTAAGGCTTTTGTCCATTTTTATACGGATGGTCGAGAAGTCACTTATAGGAGCTCTATTTTTAGCATGAGGCCAGAATCACGACAATCAGCTCATAAAGGCTGCCAAAGTGTAGAAGTCACTACAGAGAAACAAAGTAGGGATCTCATATATTGTATTTTGTTGGTCTCTTAACCCTTAAAGAGGATATATTTATCAAATTCTTTCCAAAAGCAAACATTGCTCATTGTTTTCTTAAAAAATAAATTTGAAAGAATGTTTGATGGAAAAAACCAAGTGTTAGGTCACGAGGGCGCTGGGTGCTCATAATGAGGGGAAAAGATCTGAGGACACAGGTCACAGGTTACAGTTCCTATAAGGCAGAGTGAGAGATGGAAATTAGCAGTAGGAGATTTATGGGGTGTGTTCTCAGGTTATTGCTTATAGAAGAAAAGGGAAGGATGCTGGGTGGAGCAGAGGAAGAGGCTTACTACACCTCAACAGAGGTCTTAGCTCACCACAGAGGGAACTCGGAAGCTGGGATAGACTCATCCCAAGCTGGAGCGATACAAAAGGCTGCCCTGGAAAGGAAGCACATGGCTGCTGCCCGTCAGAAGCAAGTTCCCACATGGGTTGAAAGCCAAGGGCACTCATCAAGAAGAACCCATAGCAACAGAGAGATCCATGTGGAGTTATAATATATGTCATGTTGGCACACTTCTACCCAGGACAAATCTGAGCTGTGGCTGGCTTACTCTAGTTGATTCTTTATCACAGCTGAGAACTTGCTAGTCTTTTATGATAGTATTTTGAACAGAAAAGCAAAGAGAGCATTTGCTTAAGAGTCTAGATCCTAATTCTTGCCCTTTACTAATAGACTTCCTGGTGAGTTTGTATTAGTTCAGCCTTGCCCTCAATGGTATAGAACACCTGACACAACTTACAGAGGAGGTTTGATCTGGCTCATGGCTTTGGTTTCAGATGATTTAGTCTATAGTCACCTGACTCCAAGGCAGAAAAAAGCATGATGGATGGCATGGCAGAGGAAATCTGCTCTACCAGGGCAACCAGGAGTGGTGAGAAAGGAGAGGAGCCAGGTAGGGAGACACACACCCAAATTGTAGGTGCCAGGGACACAATTTGTTCCAACCAGGCCCCACCTCAACAGCACATTTAGCTATAAATTTATCAATGGATCAGTCATCTGCTAATGAGTATAACATACATGAAATGCTCACATCCTGAAAGTCCCACCTGAGAACACATGAGACTTGGAGGGGGTAGGTATTTTATATATAAATAGAGTTTAAGACAGACCATTGGCCCTGAGCTCTTGAATTTTTCACCACGAAATGAAGAAATATGGATTCATTCCTATTTAGGTGACAAGATCCCTTGCTAATATGAACAAATTGAACTTGATTTTAACAGGAGGGCTGTTTGATTTTATCAGGCACACAGTAAGCACACTGCCTACTACTTTCTTCCATCTGCTAAAGAAAGACATTTGACCAACTAACAAGGTCAACTCTTAATCATCTACCGAGGAAGAGAGTTTTATATGTGTATTAGTCAAGGATCTCCTGGCATGCAGAACCAACAGGACATATGGAGATATTTCAGAGTAGAATTATTATGGGACTTGCCTCACAGAGATAAGAAGGCTGAGAAGTCCCCCCCCCCCAGAAAACCCTCCATAGGCAGGAGACCATGGAATCTACAGGTGCAATTCTACCTGATTCTGAAGACCTGGGAACCAAGGGTTCCCTTGCTGTTGCTCTCACTCCAAGATTAAAGGCCTAAGAACTAGGGGGTGGGTAGGGTCGGGGTATGCTAGGGGATAAGTTTCAGAGTCCAGAGACCCAAAAGCAGGAGCTCTGAAGTCTGAAAGTAGAAGACAGATTTCTCAGTTCAAGAAGGGAGGCAAGAAAATATTTACCCTTCCTCCACCTTTTTATTCTCTTCCAGCCCTCAATGAATTGTATAATGGTGACCTCTACTAGTGAGGACATCTATATTCCATCTTCTAAATCAAACGCTAATCTTACAGATGACTCTTAGAAGTAGTATTTGTTCAGCTGTCAGGGCACCCTTCGTCTGGCGAACCACTCAGACTGCTTCAAAGCTCAGAGGCACCTAAGGACACCTGGGGACATGACTCCGCTTGTCCAACACAGGTACACAGTGGGACAGTTATGTAACCATGACGTATCAGAGGTAAAAACACATATGCTAGTTACTGTACAATGTAAGAATGTAAACATGAGACAAGAATCTGTATAAGAATAATACAATAAAGGCACAAGTGGCTCCAATAAAAACACAAGTGGTCCTTGTCCTGGCTCTCTTGCTCTCTGCTCCGCTCCATGCTGCCTGCTGTTGCTGAGGTCTTGCACACATGTGTTCATTAACCTTGGGACTAAACCCATGCAAATCACCCTCACTCAGAGAAGGACACGTAAAATTAGCTAGGGTAACAGAGGATCCACAAAAGCACTAATTAGGCCTTTTCATTTGACTTTGAAGAACAATAATGGTTAATTTAGAAGATATAGGAGTATAAACATGTCTTCCCTAAATTAACATCTATCACCATTTGCAAAAATATTCTAAGTGGGCAGGAAGACACAAGTAACCCCAAAGGAAAAGTACTTTGGGGTGAAAATTTGCCCTTAAGAAGTCCTTGGTCAGAGTCAGATGGAAGACAGATAATGTATGGTTCACCCAACCTAGCACATGGAAGGGTACTTCCAGGAGGTGAGCTACTTACCAAATTCTCACTGGTCGAAATGTTGTCTAAAGTGATTGAACATTGAACACTGCAAAGAGACTCCACCTATCCTAAACTTCTTCCTTTTTTTTTTTTTTTTTTTTTGTTTCCCCGTACTGGGATTGAACTCAGGAGCTTGCCTTTGCCAAGCAGGTGCTTATGCCACTGAGCTATCTCCCTAACCCTCCTAAACTTCTTTGTAAGAGAAAGTTTATGTCTAAGAATAATTATAATGTTGTCCATTTCCATTAAGTTAAGTTTAGAGAAAGAGCTGGAATAGCCATACCTTCACTGAGTCCGTTCCTTCTATGCAACGTCTATAAATCTTTTCAGTACTATTTATGCTTTAAAAACAGCAAACATTTGATACTTATGTAATTGAATTGGAATAGCTTAAGTATGAATTATTACAATTAAAGAATTGAGAAGCTCAGTCTCTGACAAGGCAATCTTTTAGCAAACTTTTATTTCCTGCATCCCCTTCATGTACCTGCGGCTGGCCAGGTTGGGACCCTTAGCCTGATGCCTTCAGGAAGAGGCTCTCTTGTTCTGATGGACCGTCAAATGCATCTGAATGCTAAGAGCCACTAAGGAATGATGTCTGCATAAAGCATCTCATTTCATGCCTCTAATTTGCACTCACAGACACTCTGGATGATTTCTCTCTCACTGGTAGATATCAGAACTAGACCTATTCACATTACTAACAATTTGGAAGCCTCTTCCATTAAGTCAATGAGTCCCCAAAGTGCTCACCACTTGGAAGCTTCCTCAGACAGTTTAAGAGGCTGGTTCTAGGATTTCTTCACAAAAGTGTGAATATCTGTTTTGTTTTTATATTTTAGCAGGTGTGTATTGATATTCATGCACTGAAATAGTGATATACTCTCCAGGCAAAGGGTAGCATTCACATTTATTTTTTTAACTGCATAATTATAAAACACTAACCAAAGGAAAAAAATTATACAACCAAATAAATGATAAAATTACAGTGTTTTCTTGTAATCCATGAATACTGAAAATTTCAATTAGCCAAGTGAAAAGCCATTGAATGTGCCAGCAGGATTTATAGCCTAGACTAATGACCATCATCTGCATCCTATTTAGCTAATGAAGGCTTGGAACACTTGTGGATAATTAAGGGAAAGCTGATGGGAGGAAATTCAAGCCATAGAAAGATCAAATCTATTTATGTCTGCATTTAAAACTAAACATACCTAATAGTTCACTCAATCAAAGTGTAATGTCTGTTCATCTGGGGTAAGATAGATTCTCATAAACTAAGTACTTAGGTTAGCTCCACAAACCCAAAATTCACTCCTTCTTCATTCATCCAATAAATACTCATTTAACATCTACCACATGCCTCTGCCCTTGTGGGTCACCCTGATGGTACTATGATCCCTGTAATGATTTTCCTACCACTTTCCCTCCTACACCTTCATTCAGCTTAGACCTCTGGTTTTCACTTCATTCAAGGAAATATCCTTTACTTGTCTACCTTGACAGACACAGCAAATGTGTGGTCCAGAGGCATAGAGGTGTGCTGTGGGAGGCCCCCAGTTTTCTCAGATCTGGCATAGCATCTATGTAAGAAAGTTTAAGGGTCTTAGAGGAAAGAAAAACTCTGATGTCCAGAGGTGGTCAGAACAGAAATGATGCTCAGTGGAGCATGCTCTACTGAATTTCACTAGATTACCAATTGTCTCATTCAGCTGCTATCAACAGCTGCTGTCACTCAAGTACAGAGCACCATCTTACTCAAAGAGCACCTCAAGGCTGAGCCACACCACAATCGTTGATTAGTTTGTGTTTAGGAGGGACAAAGATTCAAGGACCGGTAATTTTAGGGTCTATGTCTATGCTGAAAAATGGAACACACAGCTGACAGTTGTGCTGTGAAAAGACAATGAATGGTGGCATCTCCATCTTCAGGATACACGTTTCTGTCCTCCAGCTCTTCCACATCTTCCCTGGTGGAAAATCATCAGCAAGATCAGATCCCTCACATAGTCAATCAGGAATAACATCAGGCCAGAGGGAGCCAACATTTCATGCCAGGATGATCATCTAGACAGCTCGATAAGCAAAGTCTGAGGGTTCTGATTCAGAAGGGATAACAGTTCGTCCTGGCCCAGAATTAGCACTTTGAACACACACTCCAGTAACATTGACACTTCTGTCCCAGAAACCATACCTAGGGAATCAGTGGTCAAGGCTAAACCTAAACAAAATCAATGCCAATGATAACTGGGCCCTTGTTTATTTCACCGAAGGAGAAAATGTCTCTGAAATTGTCCGAGTTTATTTTCAATTAGTGACAATGCTGTAACACCATCAAACATTTATTCACAACTTTCTATTCCTAAAGCCCCTGACACATATTGTTGGACTTCCAAGCAACCCTATGAAGAGGCATTCACCTCATTTCAGGATATTAAGCTCTGAGTTTAGTGACTCAATCAAGTTTTCTTAATTTTCTTAATTACTAAGTGATCAAGTTAGGACTCTTATTTATTGGCTTTCAGAAGTATTTCCAGGTTAGACCGTGCAATGAAACTTGTACTCTGGGATCATCAAGGCACCGTGTGACATTTGCTTAAATATTTTAAAATGAGATTGCTCCAGTCTCAAAATATCAATGTCAAGGGTTCTTTAAAAAATTAAAATTGAATTATTTGTGTATTCTAGATATTAATGTATAGTCTGAGAAGTAGCTAGCAAAATGTTTTCACCATTCTGTAGGTTTTCTTTTCACTCTGTTGATGGTTTCTATTGCAGTGCCCAGGCTTTTTAATTTGATATGTGCACTATTTCTCGTGGTAAATTTGACACACAAGCTTAAATATTGCATTAGTTCTCTTATATAAGAAGCACAAGTTATAAGTGGAGTAAAATAAAAGACAGATAATAGGGGGAGAGAGTTTTCGTGAATGGGAAGGGGATTGAGAAATGGAGGGAGGGAGAAAAGATGAAAAACAATAGGATGTGTTATGTGCAAGTGCCAGCTCCACACAAGAAATGTAAACACTGGGTACTGCAAACATGTACTACCAAAACATAAAAGAGTACTGATTTCTTCTTACTCAGCATCACTTATAAAAGCTAAGGAGCCTTTCCATTCATAGTGAATTATGCGAAGGAGATGACAGAAGTCTCTTCAAAAGGATCCAGAGAAGAAAGACTGAGAAGAGTACCTGAGTCCTGGTCAGCTATCACCACGTGCTGTACACAGAGGACATGATCTGTGGAAAATACACGTCTTGGGTCTTTCCATGTCCCACCAGGTTAGCACCTTGGGACAGGAAGCCAGTAGGAAGCTCTGCTTCTTCAGGGAGCAGGAGGGAGCCATGTTTATGAACTGCACAGTGGTGAAACAGTAAGGCTTGGACAATGCCACACCCGTGCCATTGTCCCCACCACTGTGACCATGATAGGCCCAGTCCATCTGCTGGACCCTTACCTCAACTCTGTCAGGATATTCGCATGAGAATGGAGGACACTGTGCTCCAGGGAGGGACGAGGAGGAGTAACTGTCAGAACACATTTCATGCACTTCAAGACAGCATTAGAATGTGGCCAATTAGTGCCAGGAAGAGAGAATAACAACAAAAAAACTCAAAGAAGACATAACAAAAAGCATCATTTCAGACAAAAGGCTCTAAGTGACAAAGAGCTCTATCCCTAAAGCCATCCACAGTAATGCAATACAACAGGCAAAGGCCCACTCAGGGTTGGGTCATATACTATTGTCCTTCACCAACTTGAAAAAGCAAGTGCTGAAGGGAAAATGGTTTGAAGGAATTGGGGCATAAAGAAGAGACAGAGCATTTCTATAAGTTTTGACTTTAAAAGCACAGTAAGGAAAGTCTAAGCAAAAATGTTGTGTATATCAGCATCTATAATTTTTGAGTTAACAACTTGTGGTATCAAAAGTAATAGGCCCACTTTGATGATTTTAAAAAATCATTCCTTAGTATTTGGAAATCCTTAAAATTCTACAAACCCTGTTAGTAGAACTAAGGACATTGTCTATACATCATTATCTTTTGCACTGCAATCTAACTTTATGGAATTCAGAGGCCAATTCTTGGAAGTTTTTCTACTCTGTAGCATGGTAATGAATGAACACAGAGTAGTAACTTGGTAAATGTCTATACTTGGAAAGTATAGCGAATAATGCAGGGGCAGCAGGAGGAAGAAAAGAGGAAGGGGGAGGAATCAAGGAAGGCAGGCAGGGAAAGAAAAGGGAGTCACGCTAATGGTAGATGAACATAGATCAGTGGCAAGAGTCTTACAAGTTCAACTGTGTCCTCCCCAAAAGATGTTGATGTCCTAAACCTCTGAATGTACCTGTGATATGACATTACATGAAAAATAAGGTTTTCCCTAATCAAATATGACTAACATCCCTATAAAGTGAAAAAAATTGGACATATATGCAAGAGGAAAGTGAGATAAAGACAACAATGATGCTGCACTGGGCTAACACAGCTGCAAAAGGAAAAGGATGGTTGGTAACCATCAAAAGCTAGCAAGAGGTGCGATGGGATTCTATCCTGAGTCTCAGGGAGAACGCAACCCTAATAACATTTTGATCTGGACCTGCAAACTCCACAACTGGGGGCAGTAAATGTTTGAAGCCACCCAGTTAATGGTACATCTTGCAGTAGTCCTAAAAAACTAGTACAGGGAGTATAAATAAAGCTCTTGACTTTTTCATCTGTTTTAGTGGTTGGCCAATTTCTACTGGGAAAGGCCAGGTAGTAAATGTTCTAGGTTTTGGGGATCATAATTTTGGCTACAGCTACACAATGCTGCCATTGTAGCTGATAAGTATGTGTAGTAGTTGATGCATTGCATAAACTTGAGAAGTATAGGAGCTTCCCTTAGTAACTCAGCAGTTCTACATGGTGGAGTGTACAGGAAATGCCCCATGACTTACGTTTGCTCCAGAATGTTGCAATGGTTGATTTTTTTATGTCAATTTGAGATGTTTAGAAGGTTAACTTAGTGACTTGGCAGGGGGCCAGGCTCCTCATTTTGTAAACATCCTGATCCTGTGCAAGAGGAGGACAGGGGATGGTGTGAGTGCTACACCTGCCCCCAGAGGGTGGGTAGCCTGCTAATGCTATAAAGGAAGAAGAGGCTTGTGCTCTCTTTTGTGTTCTTGTTGTTTGTGATATCTTCTGGAAGTCTCGAGCTGCTGCCCCTCTGCCACGCCACCCTGCTTTGGAGCCAGCTAAATATGGACTGAAACCTCAACAAACTATGTTAAATAGATCTTTCCTTCCTTAATTTTGGATGTTGGGTAGTACGGTTGTGTTTCAATAAAAATTTATTTTATGGATGCTGGAGTAAGAATTTCATGTAATTTTGACATGTCATGAAATAATGTTTTTTCCAACTATTTATTTTTAAATTAGTTTTACTAGTATTCTTCTAATATACATAATCATCACAATTGTTATAGGGGATTTGTACCTTTACATAATATATCTTGATTCTTTTTTCCCATTCCATCCCCTTCCTTCTATCCTTCTTCCCTTTCTTATTTACAAAAGCTTTGTTTCCATTTCCCCCTTGTATTCTCCTTTTCCTTTCCTTTCTTTCCCTTCCCTCCCCCTTGTTCCCTTTCCTATTTGAACATTTTCCTCCCACTTCTCCATAGCTGTCATCCATTTGGTCCCTGTTTACACTTCTATTTCTCACACAAGGAAAACAATGTGATATCTGTGAAAACCACTCACAATTTACCAGCCACACAACAACAGATGTTGGGACATATCCGACCTGCACATGGGAAAGAAGCATCTTCCCCCACCCTTTATTCTCCTTAGACCAGCCAGAAGGAGGAGTGGCTCGGTGCAGGGCTATCATAGACTTCCCTCTCACTTCCATCACTCCCACGTGGTTCCTCCACACACAATCAGCTGGGACAATTGACCTCAGTGCCCCCTTGGTTTTGCTGACAGCTGTTTCTGGACCACTCCAATAGGAGACTCCCCTGAGCCATGAGCCATGACACCCCTCCCCACACAGACCTCTCTAGATGCAGAACATGGCAGAGATCAGGGAGAGATCTGGGCCATTATCAACATTCCCAACCTTCCTAAATCCCAGCAAGCTGGGTTGAAAACAGCTAGTCCTGCTGAAGAGTCCCAGATTTGGGTCCCACCTTTTTTCAGGGAGATATGCAGCTGTCAATCAAACAGCTCATGCCTCCTGCCTCTTCATGGGACCTTCTTCATCACAGCTGTGGTTTCCTGGAAGATATACACACACTTGAACCAATCCCAGGTTTGCACTTGGACTAATCTGAAGGCCTGAATTTGAACTAACCACAGGCCTGCAGCTGCTATAGGAGCATCACGTTGGTCACACCTGTAGAGTTTCACTTTCAGGACTGCCTCTAGTGTACTGATCTCTCTGTGCTACCAAACATGTTTTGTTCAAATAAACCCAGTAGTCCTATGAATCTGCTCTTGATTTATTTCTTGGGTAGTATGAGATAGGAAGATCCAAAAATCTACTGAAGATTTTTATTCTTAGTAATGTGGAAAGAGCAGTTACTTTAAAAGAGAAATAAACATTAGGGACTATTAGCCTTGCAGAGCTCCAGAGACCAGCAGCAATTAGAAGAGTTGACCAACAGCAGCTGACACAAGCCAGCATTAGATGGCAGTGGCCCGCAGTAGCAGAAACTACTGCCAGCGGTGTCAATCAACAGCACACTATGTTCAGTGGGGTCGACCAGCAGCATCACAGCTGCGCACAAAGCTGCACTTTGCCAATTCATCATTTCTTTCTGAATTGAGAAAAATAAGCTTCTACTGTTTGGCAACATAAGCAATAGTTTGTCTGACCTAGCGAGAGATCTAGGAACCAGGATAACCTGGCGTTGGT